>PNEQ01096717.1:8415-54806 GCA_003012365.1 Medauroidea extradentata | reverse complement strand
ATTGCTCAAATTAGAGTGTGTAGCGTTCTTATTTTTTTAATAAATTAAAATATTTTCGTGGGCTAGGCTCCTAGATTGCTTGCTGTCTCCTTGTAAAACTTCGCTTAAATGTTTTCCTAAAAATATTAAGTAATCAAGCACGTATAATATTGAGCATATCTAAATACGAAAATGCTTAAATTGCACTAATTCACAACTTTAAGTCCCAAATTTTCCCGGGGGAGGACACCCCCCACCTCCCACTTTATCAGAGGGGTTCAGTTTTCCATGATGTACACCTCCCCCCCCCCCTACAAATTCCGAAACGTTACTACGTCCGTCCTCTCAAAATATTTCAGTATCGTTGCTGCCTAGTATTTTTGCTGCCTTATAAACCTTTATTTGTTTTATACATGCACTAGTTGCAAAATAAAGACGTGAGACAGTTAACACATTATTATAATTTGAAAGTAGACATTTGTAGAATTAATACCAATTAAACTACAAGATTATAATATTGACTAATAATACACCGAAATCTGATATGTTTGTGCCACAATGTCAATATTTTTACTACTCATTAAATGTATAATTACTTATGAACATGACATATTATCCATGGTTATTCTCTACTAAAGGCGGCTAAGAACTTGTTAACCGCAATATCTTGTTGCGGTTTGTGCCCTTCTTCCCCACAGCCTTGGCTTGCCATTGTATGACGCCTCGCGCTCATCAGTCGCCTACGCGAAGGCCTGCCTGCCGAACATACCCGAAGCGGGACTTAGACAAATTTCCACCTTCACGAGTTGGCCCATTTTTTGTCCCCATGACTGTACATACATGTGTGTTCTTATCAACAATTTATTACATTTGCGACAATCATAAACTTCATTAACAGATGTAAGTACATTGCCAAATAATCTACATCTTTTAATGAGTTAAACAAAATTAGGCGTCTTGTTTTTGGTATTTTGATCGAGCAATCAAATTCTTGTTAGCTAAAATAAACATTTATTTCGCCACATCCAAACAAATATTTCGTAAAAATTTCTTCATTGTAGAATATATGAGCGTGGTGTCGTTGCAGATTATGGGCAAGCTTAATGTGTATGGAAAAGTAAAATGTCGAGCGGACGACCGGAATACTCAATCGTCACTAAATTCTGAACTACTCATCAAAATTTGATGATAATTTTTTTCCGAGTAGATATTTTATCAGCGGGCATTTATTTATATAGCACTATGCAGTAGTATACTTTACTTTAGATTAAAAAATGCAATTTTTTTTTTTAGAAAAATAAGGGTTTGAATCTACAAAACATACAAAAAAAATGGACAACTGTCATGTTTATTATTCTTATTATTATAATATCTAGGCTTCTATAATAACTGAATTTCAAAAATACTCGTACTTTCATACGAAAATAATTTTAACATCCGTAAACCTCTCGCTCAATTTTAACAATTTCGTAACTGTTAGCAAAATATTAGGGCCTAACGCATACAAAAATGAAGTAGTAAAAGTTCTTGTGAGGGGGGACGTAATCCATTGCAAAACGTCATTCTGTAAAATATAAACAGGAAGACATGTTTTGATTTGTCTTTTCTCGTTGTCTTTATTTATTTATTTTTGGGAAGAGGAAACTTATATACCTTCTCGAAAACGGTGTCAACGACAATTTAGCCGGGAAGGGCAAGTGAGAAGATGGGAAGGGACTGGTGGGCGAAGGGGAATCAGGCCTGCCACACTGCCCCAGCGACCTCATAAAAAATCCCTCCCACACACGCAGGCCAACCCCGCAAGAGCGCGCTTCCATTCCAATTCCTTTGATCAGGGAGACGCGGCGGTCCGAGAGAGAAACGGAAAACGAGGAACGGCACGGCTGTGCAAGGGCGGATGAACTTTTTTTTTTATCCATGCACGAGAGGGTGCTACGGGGGTTAAACAGAGGCCCGGGAGAGACCGGGGGATGGGATAAAAACGAGAGGAAGAAAATAACTGCGTTCAATTCAATATCGAGTTCCTTTCGGGCACGGCTCATTCTGACGTGAAAAATTAGACCGGTGATGGCCGTGCGGGAGGTGAGGAGGGGTGGTATCACAGACCCGTTATAGGGAGTTGAGGGAGGGGTTTTTATGATAATCTGCGAGCTGACGAGCGGAAGGAAAAATGTTGGCGAAGCGAAACGAAAGAGGGTGGGCCCAGAGGAGAGGGGATGCACGTTGAATCTCTCGGCTCTCTTGGAGGGTTGAAAAGGGGTGAAGGGTAGGAGTCTTTTTTTTTTTTTTTTTTCACTCTCGTATCAATCTCCGATATGAAGTCACCGAGGGGAAATGTTCGGCCCATTCAGACCGGTGCACTTTATTACGACGCTGGCAATACTATGGCCGCGAGGTTGGCTCTTTCGTGCGCTTATCCGTCGTGCCGTTTGTTTCTCGCCGCTCAGTCAAACGACGATCCTTCAGAGTTATCGGCGCACTTTAATAAGTCACTACGTGCTCTTTCTGGGGAGTAAAATACTTCGCCACAGTTGGCCCGCTTTCGAATATGGGCTTTTTTTTTTTTTCAGGCGTCGCCGTGACGCATTCTTCAGCCATCGGGAATTGTGCGCATGGAGTATAGTGACTCTCTCCTAGTCACAAAGGACGAGAGCAAGTTTCAGCAACGGCGGATTCACAACCACACTCAAAGTACGTAAGAAGACATGCATGTACGTTAAGAGGGCGTGGTACATAATTCTACACTAAATGCATTCATCTTTAACCGTAGGTTTCTTGAAGCCAGTTTGCGAAAGTTAAACAATAGCTATCCTAGACAATAGTTTTAGCCAGAGTTTTAAACAAAATTGTTTCCAGTGTTACAAACTTCTGAGGTACAATCTGACGCCTGAACCTCGTGCATTTAACTGCGGCGCAAGAGATTAAGCGTAACGAATTAGTAATCTTAATATATAAAATGACGTGTCCTGACTCACTCACTCATCAACGCACAGCCCAAACCGCTGGACCTAGAACCATGGAATTTTGAGGGAATTTCCACTTGCCCCGTAGGCACCCGCTAAGTAAGGATTTTTTGAAATTCGATAATTAAGGGGGTGAAAAGGGGTGAAATGTATTTTTAAAAAATCCTTGATATCTCATTAACTGGGAATGCTGTCGTAAATTTTTAACTTCATAATATTGCCCAAAGAAATGCTTATTCGCAAATTTTTCGATTTTGCGAAATTCGAGAATTTAGTGGGTGAAAAGCCGTCAAATGTGTTTATCATTAATCCGTGATTTCTCCTAAACCATGTCAGAAAGTGTGGTGATTTTTCTTTAAAATTATTCTTAATTAAGTAAATAGGCTATCTAAAAAACATTTTACAATTATTTGGAAATTCGTACTTGAAAGATCTTTAAAAAAAATAAAACGCATTTTTTAAATTAATCCCACTTATCTCCTAAACGAGTCGAATTATGGAAGTGGTTTTGGCTTCAAAATAAATCTTACGTAAATATAAAAAAAGTAATTCCAGGACTTTTTGAAATTCGTCCTTGAAAGCTGTTAAAAAAATTAAATTTTATTTCAAATAATTATCTGTACCGCTTATACCCGTTGAGATGTCGAGATGATTTTTTTGATAAGAATGAAGCTTATGTTTACATCTACAAATAAAATTCTGGTTTTTATGAAATTCTAAAATGAAGTAGGTGAAAAGCAGTAAAATGTTAAGTCTCCTGAAAAAAAAAGAGAATGATCACGGAGAAATAATTCAACAGTCGTTTCTTTTTGCTAACCTATTCATAAATGAAACCTCTTTGGACTGTAGCCACTACATACGAAAGAATTATCACGGCATGCCTTTAACATTCACTCAGGTATTGTATAAAGTTTGTGGTGTGGAAGGGGTGGGGTTACGGGTTCGTATCCCGTGCAAGACTTTGCTATGGGAATTACTATAACATCATACGAGCATATTGCGCGCTCTTTACACTGAGCTAAGGCAGTTAATTATAGTTCACTGTTATTGAATACGCTAGCTGTTAAATGCCTTCATCACATATTTTATCCAGAGTTACTGTTTACTTTACATAATTTCACGCGGGCAACGCCGCAGCCGGCCAGCTAGTTCTGGATAAATACTTACTCATAAAGTTGGCAAATGCCATTATCTAGGATTGTCATTGAGTATTGTATCCATTTTGTCTTCGAACAAGCGTAGAAATCAATAGATGTTTTCAGAGTTTATTTAGCTACTACGCACTCATAAATGTTAGAGATTGGATTTACAACTATATTTAATCAAGACATGCGCTGAAACTGTTTATGTCCTAAAAAAAAAATACAGTAATGGATGATCGTACTTTATTTTTATTTTCGAATAGAATTCAATAGTTTATGACCACAAGATAAATGATTTGTCAATTTAAATTGTAGATTGAGTTCCTATTTGCACATGATGCGTTCACAACAACCGCTTAGCGTACGTACGTACGAAGCTGAAAGTTGTCCAACTCTATTGCGTACGTACGCTACGCGAGGATGTGACTGCTAACATGCACACTCGAGGCTTCTTGTTCGCGCGTACGCTACGTGTAGGTATGAATCCAGCTTAAATGTACGGCTGTGAAACTATTATTTTCCATCAGTTTGCGTTAGCATGGACTCAGATACTTCACTAATATCTTTATGTATGACGATAAAATTTATCTATATAGACCCTAAGTAAATATATAATAAAACGTGACTTAATTTACAATGTTTGATAAACTCTTAGCCGCGAGGATTTTCATTCTTGTGATGTGAGGTTGTAGCAACGTCTGCTATGTTTTCCAAAAGAATATTTTTTTTTGTAAAAATAAATAAAGACATACATTTTGCAAATACATGAAAAGTTCATGTCTCACTTTCCTGATATTTTACTTTAATGAAACTTCTAACCACACTGAAATATTCATTTTTATAGATGAAATGTTTTAATTTTGCCAGTGTAAAAGAGCGTAAATAATGAGAGCAATTCAAATACATTACGATATATATTTTGAACAGTTCTTCAATAATAGCATACATATTTCAACATAAGTGAAAATGTTGTACAACTACATTTTTATTTTTAACATTTTAAGAGACAAAAAGATAACGTAAACAATAATTTACACGAATCTGAAAGTCATGACAGAAAATAAATAGACCAATCCTAGAAATTAGTTTGTCTCATTTTTTTTTTTAAACAAACATGTATCAGGTGTCTTGTCTTTCTAGCGAACCACTTAATGACGCCGTAATTCAACAGCTACGATTCCGTCGCAAAAAAATAAGTTAAAGGAATGTGCCAACACTGGCCAAATACTTGCGCATGCACATGACAAAACTGTTTCCTAGGCTTGCGTTGTTCAGCACATTTTAATATCTGCAGATATCAATAAATATCGCCCGTGCGTGTTCATTTTAGTACCAAACTCTCGTAAAATAGTCTATTAATTAGTAGAACTAATTTATTTTTATCAACTATAGGGTAAATACTGAGAAACTTCCAGCTAGATAGTCACTGTCCGAAAACGGTTTGTTCAGTTCTTCTGCTAAATATAACATTCCCACGTAAAATATAGTGGTTGAGTTTATTTTAAATAGTAGGATGCCTCTCTAGGTATTCAAATCCCAAGGACGCTTTTCTTAAGAATTGTAATTGCCAAAATCAACACCGCACTTCTCCGGGAAGATTCTGATTCGTGGAATAAAACAGGCATGGTTGGAATGAGCAAATAATACCATAACGGAAATTTGAAAACGTACCATGGAATTGGCAGAGGGCACGGAGGACACGTTCCATTTCAATTAATTGAATTTTTTATTAGTTTAATTCTTTTTTTCGCATTATTTGTTGAAAAATTTTAATTTCCATGTGATATTGATACTTTATGGGCTAATTTGGTTTTATGTTAACGTGGTTCACTCTAGTCAAATCACGAAGTAACTTAACAGCACGCAGAAAATCGATTTCCTGTCAAGCGACATGTCCAGTTAACCAGTAAAAAGTCCGTAGCTAGCGATGATGATGTAATATGCAATGTAGGGCATGCTATTTCTGTTACAGCGAAATTAGTTACAAGCTCGGTTGTGTGTCACAAGCTTACTAGTCTGTAAAAAGTATGAGCTTAAAAAAATTACTGCTTAAACGGAAACTGGGGACTCATTGATAAAATAAATTGCTTAGTTTCGTTAAGAATTAATGGACCTTAGCTTTATTATTACACGTTTGAGTTATGGAAACGGAGAAGGCGATAAGTCGAATATCACACGTCCGTATGATTAATGGTTAGTTATATATTTTAACTTTAATTTTAGAAGTTGTTTGTTTCAATTTCGGTAGTAATTGGAGGTTGCTCCTTCGTGATACAACATCCTCATTTAAAATCTGTTGCTAGAAGCTTGGTAGAATCATTAAGAACGTTAATAATATACACACACATGCATGCATGTTCACAGCGCTTACTTTGTTTGCAGTGATTAACTGGCATTGGTACGAACATTATGGCTTTATGCCTACAATAAATCCTATGACAGTAATATGATGAACAGCTAAGCTTTCTCATATTTGAACACTGATCTATATTTTGAAACGCACTACGAAAGAATAACGACAAAAATATGGAGTGTAGGCTAAGTTTAAATTCATTTACCCCGAATGTTTATGGCACAAAACAATTGTTTTGTATCTATCGTCTCGCTGGTTTGTTCGTGTCCTTTGTAGTATGAGTTGCAACACCACTACAAAAATTATTTTTTAGCCCGAAAAATCCCCGACCGGGAATAGAACCTCCGACTTTTTCTCATCACTGTTAAGACTCGTTAGACAGCGTTTTACATTTTTAGTATCTGTAACTTTACAGCTGACCATATCAAATAATATTTATTTTTAACGATCTAAAATACTAAATGTTATTTTAAAAATATATTCTTTTAATGATAAAATGTTTAGCTTTGTTAAAGTATGCCTTACAATAAAAATAATCAAACAATTTCAATGTTTTCATTTAATCAAACATGAGGTTTTTGCATTATTTGTTACACAAATTTATTACAGCCGAGTTGACATCTATACGGCTAGTGACCAGTACCCTCAGGCCCAAAAGGTTTGCTATGTTATGGACAAAGGACACCAACTGTTATTATAAGTTGATTATTTTATTATTTCCCGTGGTAATTTATTTGCCTTAACTTAAAACATATGAAAAGACATTATTATTTATTGACGGACCACGGATAAGATAAACTAATATATAGAGGTACGTCAATTTCGCGGGTTCATCTGGCAGCAGCCTAGACTAGTCAGTCCTATACACCCACTGGCCACAATCGATTATATATTGGTTTATAACCGTACAAGCAGGTAGCAAGCGATAGCACTTCGCATTATTTCCTTATTTACTACTGGCTTGCAGTAGTCAAACGTGTTTCGTAACAGCCGCCAGCAAGTCGCAGACATGACAATGAAGTATACATAATTGGCGTTCAACCTGACCTGGAATGTGTCTGCGAAATTTACGTATCTCTACTAATATATTAATATTATTATTAATTTCATATCAGTATTTATACATTTTACTTAACTCCTTATCTGTTTAATTATTTTTAACAGCTTTTTGAATGTATTTTAGGCTTTAATACTTTCCAATTTTGGCACAATATAGGACATTAATAGCTTAAAATATTTTTTAAAATTATTTTTATTTTAATTTTTTTTTTGTGTTACACAACAGAATAACTGACCGAGATAACGCGTACCAAACAGAGAGAGCACAGCTTCCGGGTTCAGGACAGGATTATAAACTAACGCTATATTTTTACCTTCTAAATGTCGCATTGTCATCAAGCGATACATTTTTTTTAGACAGACTAATTCGAAATATTTTTACATGAGGTACCATACATGCATACCCGAAACGATTCATATTTATCGCGATGCGAATGAAAGACTACGCTTATAGAAATCTACAAGTTGAACTAGCACTCAGGAGGGCGCGGGATCGAATCGTGGTTCCGGCCATCCTGGTTTCGGTTTTCCTGGTTTCCCGAAATCGCTCCAGGCAAACGCTGGAATGGTCCCTTAACATAGGCAATGGCCGATTCCTACCCAGATTCTGTCCTCGTGCACAGAGGAAAAGGTTTGCTACAGTTAACCACACGTAAGTTTGTGTATGGCGAAACAAATATGTATGTCATCCAACAAAATTTATGTTGGCTGAACAATCTGTGAGAAGCGTACCTAACAAATTGGTTTTGTTGGTCTAACAAAATTCATGTTTAACGGGACTAAACCCTCTTATTGAGGTAACAAAATCAGCCAGGCAACCATATCGCACCCCCAATAAAATACCAACATAACTCAAAAATCAACATTTTTTAGTTATGTACATGGTAAAATTTAGGAATGTTTTCTCTACCTATTACAACAGCAACATAACAAATAAAAGCATTCCAAACTTTAAAAAAAAGTTTTATTTGAAAATTTTTTTCCAGGTAACACTAATCATTACTGCTAAGACTAACATTTCTAGCTTTTATGTTGCATGAAGAAAAACAACAAATATTATGTTTCAGTGTAACAACATATGTTGTGTTATGTTGATATTACACTGCCGTCATTTAAATATTTTAAAGTCTCTATCACAGTTTTCCACAGGTCCATCTTGTTTGACGTTACAACCTTGATCATCGGTGATACCCGAAGGGATGCGTAGAATGCTGCTTCCATATCCAAAGGGTAGTTGTAGGTAAATGTACCCGTACAATTTTTTATCGAAATACTGGAATAAATTCCAGTAGTAGATGTCGTCAATCTCGAAGTTATTCCGGATACATCTGGGATGTCTCTTTGTAGTATTGATGCCTTGGAGAAGTTGACATCGACATCTGTTACTGTTGAACGTACAGTCGTAGACGACGTGGATGTGTGACCCATTCTCATCATGTCTTGATTCTTGTCGTTGCAGCAGTTCTCGACAGATTCGACGAGCGTGTGTAGAGGTACAACAGGGGATGATATCGTGAAGGATCTTTGGTCTTGTAATCCGGCGTGAAATTCCGACCATGTCATTGAAGGTAAATCTATGTTTTGGATTTGTTGGATTGCACCCAGGATTTTCGACAGTTCTAGACGAGACTGGAATTCCATTTTCTGAAGATTGTCGGCCAGCAAAGTAAGTGTTTGAAAAGGAGAGAAATTTTGAAGACTCCATATATGGGAAATAATATGGGAGAATGGAATGATGTATTCTTTTATACTGTTAGAAGTTTGAGCCGAAGATCTAGCTCTTTTTAATGTGTTAGGGATGGTTCGCTGTTTCTTACGTTTAGGAATGTATGTGGATTCTTCTTCTGTGTGCTCCGACGGCGTAACATCTATTATGACGTCTTTTGTCGAAGGAGATGGTGGATCAACATCATTTACGTCCGCCATGAAAATGCAGGTGCACCCTTTCTATAGGAGCACAACATGTGTTAGTTATATAATTCCGTAAACTGGTAATTGTTGTAAAAACAGCAGGAGATGCATCCAGCAAACAAGCATGTATGATATCATCGTCTGCACATATATAGATTGGATGATTTCCTTCATTCAAGAACGACGACAAATGCATTTATCTCTAAATGACGTATTTTGAGATATGTTGGTATTTCATTCGGGGTGCGCTATATTAGGTTGATTCAACTCTTACACGGTTGTTTCGCCATTTCTACGAACATATATACGGTCGACTCTTTTTCTCTGTGTTTATGTGTTTGTGTGACCGCCTGCAATGACGTCAATATCGATTATATGTAGCCCCCCCCCCCACCATGAAAATAAATCAAAATAAATTGTTTAGAACCCTTACGATGGAAGGGCAGCTAATATATTGGCAGCGAAACCTTTCATCTTCCTCACGAACTGAAAAACTCGAGAGGTGAAATACAATGGGAATTATTAAAGGGAATGAAATTGCACGTCTTATTACATTCTCTGCTTCATGCCTTCGAATGCCTCTGAAGGTAATGCCACTAAACTAATAAGGCGTACGCGCTCGTGAATTGCACAGCATACACTACGCAGCAGGGAAAGCACACTATTTTCGGCACACACAGAGCTTCTAATAAGAATCACAGCTTTATTTTGTTCCGAACATTTCCGAGCGACCCAAGCCATGGTACACAGTAAAGAAATGTTTGTACTCTTACAAAAAAAAAAAATTCTTTGGAAACTAGTTTTCAAAAAATGATTTCGTAAGATTACAAACATTTTGTAAAATTTACATGAAATGTTTGTAAGTACACAAAAATGTTTGTATATCTACCAAAAATGTTGTACATTTACAAAAAATTATTGTATATTTACAAATAAATTCTTGTACATTTCACAACGATTGTTTAAAGTGTCACAATTTTTTTTTGCAGCCAGTTTCAAAAAATAAGTTTCGTATAAGTATGAACTATTTTGGAAAATGTGACAGGCTACTGAAGGTTATTTTGTTTCACACTAAACACTATGCTCATAAAATGCTTCCCACTAGTCTCCTCAAGTATTTGGAGAATCTTTAATGACCTGCGACATTCCTGTTGTCGTGCCTTGACATATAAATTTATATACGTTACTTCACACGTTTTTTTATCTATAAAAGTACGAGTTTTTGTTGCTGTGTAGTGACATCACAACCAAGAAGTGTTCAGGACAAGAATTTCCATCGTATTAGCAGCAATTTTTCTCCACAAAAGCCCTATCAAACGATTGGCCGCGGGGGGTCGTACTAGTTTTTAAGGTTCAGTTACTTGAACCGTTTTTTCTCAGCCATTGTTCTTTCTGAATGCGTATCAAGTTACGGGTCCTTTATGTAAACTTCGACAGCCGCATGTGCCGTGCCTACTCGTAAGGTACTAATCCTTATATAATTACTATTGTTAGAATTGCTAGATAGTTTCAGACTATTATTTATGTAAAAGGCTTCAACCTAAAATTAATTATCTTTAGTACGATTATTTTCTTCTATGAGGCTTCAAGCGGTGGCCCTATAATTTTGTTTGTGAAAAATGCAGCGTTAAGTCAAAGAAAGTTATTTTCATTTTTTAAAGGTTGGTATTTTTCTGAATACAGTTGTCTGAGCAGCCTTTTTTTAAGAAGCTTGGAATATACTTATATGTTGTTAAACTGTGTTTCTTGGCGGTATATAATCGAAGGTGTCAAGTTTCTTGTACTTTTCACGCCAACCTCTAAGATTTTCGTAAACTTAGAAGTTGGCGTGAAAGGTACAAGAAACTTGACACCTTCGATACTTATATGTTGTCTAAGAATCTTTTTTTAGAACCCTGAAATATATTTATATATGGTCTGAGAATCTTTTTTAAGAACCCTGAACTATACTTATATAAGTAGTTCACAATAAAGTGAGTACTTTTTAAAATCACCTTGCCTTGTGTGATAATTTAAAATTATTATTTCTCGAGTCCTTATATGTTCCAGAGAGAAAGAAATTATAATTATGCATTATTTTATATTTGTATGAAACAGTGCCAGTTTTGTAGACTTTACTCGGGAGTACATTAACCTCTTGAGAAAAAAATTTATCTCAGCCAGTTTTCCCACAATGGCATTTCAAAGTCAAAGTTTGCATGATTTAATTCATACACCCCTCCCCCCTCCCCAAAAGCAATCAACATAATGAAACTAAATAATTCACAGTAAAAGTACATGTCACAGGTTAGGGGCTTTAAGTATATAATAACAAAATACAAGATATTTTGGTATATAAAGAAACTCTAAAAAAGTAATAAAATGTTCAAAAGTTCATCAATTTTTTTTTTAAATTGTAAACCGTGTTTCAATGGGTTTTTATGTACGTTAATCCCTAGCACGTAACATGTACGTTTACTATGAATTAATTCGTTTCGATATGTTGATTGGATTTTTTGGGGTGTATGAACTAAAAACATGCAAATTTTTACTTTGAAGTGCCATTGTGGGAAAACTGACTGAGTAATCTATTTTGTAAGAAAATAATGTACTCTCAAGTTTACGTCTACAAAACTATCATGTATTCATTTAAATATAAAATTATGATTGCTTTCCTCTTGGAAGTCCGTATTTTTTTTAGTATTGTTCAATCTATAGACTTTGATTGTTACTTGGGTTGCTTTCTTTACACAAAACAATGGAAGAAAAACTGTAATTTACTTGACTTTCAAAAGTGCTCATTTAAGTCTGAATCACCTATAAGTAGGGCTCGGTAGTTTTCGCGAAAAGAATTTTTCCCTAGTTTGTTTCAATGCCTTACGCGCTCATCTGCAGTTCTGCATCACAGTCAGCACTCACGTGTCTTGAAGTTTTATCCAATTGCAGACGTGTGGTGCTGCAGTAACCTTACTGTGATTGGCACAGTCAAATGAGAAACGTCACTTCTCAAATCAACGCTGCCTGTAACCACGAAGCAGAACTGCAGGTGGTCACGTAAGGCACTGAAACAAAGTGGGGCAAAAGTCTATTCGCGAAAAGTTCATGGCCCTACCTGTAACAGATTTCTACAACACTCGTGACACGCTACAACACCGTTTTGTCAATCAAATATTTTACATCCAGGTATACATACTTTGCAAAATAAACTACACATTTTGCTGGGTCAACAAAATCAGGTGTGTTGCTTTTGATACTTTGTTCTGTTAAAAAAAAAAAAAAAAAAAAAAAAAAAAATAGTTTGCTACCTCAGATAAATATTTATTTCACCACGTTGATACGATAGTGTTTAAAATGTTTTTGAATGAACGGCACGCCTATAAGAAACATGTTTTAGTCTCCAAAATGGTCAATAAAATTTTTTTTTTCCAGACAGCCTTGTCTGAGAAAATACCTACCGGATACACAAAAAAAAGAAGCATTCGTTTTATGTACACCATACTTTACACAAATCAAAATAAAGGGTTTCCGCTTTAAGTTCAACAGAAAAATAGAATAACACTACGAAAACGCTGCGACAATTTAATGATTTACAGACTAAGGCAATATTATTATTGACGCCAGTAACGCCCATATCGAAACCTTGCTGAAAAATAAAACACCATATTCATTACTTTACTCGCCTATTTTGTGCCAACTGGTATTCTCCCAACTTAGCTCTAGCTGCTTACGTTTTTTAATTTTAAGTCTCCATTTTCTAATAGGTATTTACCACCACATGTTATTTTTCCAAAGCTATTAGCCACTCATTAAGAACTGAATCTTCTTGGACTTCATTTATTAAATCAAGATCCCAGCGAAAGAGTAACTTAAAAAAAAATGTAACTATTATTGTATTTATATATTTACTAGTATTGAAAAAGTTTTCAAGAGCTTTTGTTAGAAATACTGGAAAAACGCTAGAATATTTCGTGTTACTGTGATTCGTATAACACTGCAGCATCCTGCGACGTGTGCGATTGAGAGACGGTTTTATGATACAGTTTACCTGTTCACTACAGACGAATTACAAACGTTCACTAGTGATTCACCATGAAACAGTCAAATGGGGACTCAACAGAAGAAGAACGTCAGCGGTAGGGACATGAAAAATTCGCGTTTTCTTTTGGTCCCAAGCTATAATTCCAGCATCTGAAAGTTCGAGCCACTTTCGCAATTGGCCCGGGACGTATTTGACACTTCCTGGACGTCGCTTAGCCAATAGTACAGAAGCAAGTAAATGCCGGCCCGTATCACTGCGTCATAGAGCAGCCAGTGAGCAGATAATGTCTGCTTGAATACACTTACAGTATGTTCTTAGAGGCTAGCCTACATGTCAGTGAACCTGCGAATTTGTCCGGTCTCTAGTCAGCGGTAAACACGTTACAAAGAAGCTTAGCAAACAGTAAACTTTCCTCGCGATAAACCAGCATATCTTGTTACTGTACTAGAGTAATGAATAACGCACTAGTTGAAGCACCTACCTGGCCCGCGAGCTTTATATTCCGCTGTTGCGAAACTTTTGTCGTGCGATTTTGCATCCGCTCTACAGTTACTGCCTCCGCGACTTTGTGGTTTGCCAGTCGCCTTGATATTAATTTCCCCCGAGTCTCGGCTGGTCCAGAGCCATCCCAGTAGGATCGCCAGATTTTCCAGTATTACATAATGTCTCTTGATGCAGTACTGCATTCACCTCGATCTACGAGTACAACTTTCTTAATCAGAGGGATTTCTTTGCAACATTTCGCTTGTGCAGAGCGTAAATAGTATGTTAGTTCGTGTTTTTTTACCTATGGGAATAGCTTATGCCGTCATAGGTATAGTGCAATCAATGATTTAATGTACCCATTGCAAAACTAACATCCGATAAAAAAAAATGTAACCAAATCTCCTTATCATATTTAAAGGTTAGTTGTTGAGAGGTGTTATTTCAAATGAACGCATCAAATTATTGTCTTAAGAAAACTAGAAAACAAATTCGACAGGAAAAAAATCGTAAATGTGGAATCTTAAAAAGGCACGTGTGTAATATTCACATTAGTGGTAGGAGAGTCCATGGACTTTACGTAAAGACGTAAGTTTAACACCAGATTTAAATTTTCCCTCTTTACACACATAAATAAACTTTTGTGACCTAATCACACACAACTACGTCAAGTAAGAAAAAAGTCACATTCAAATGCTGTAGTCGCAGGGTAAAGAAATTATACGAAAGCTGAACTCTTGCTACGGTATTGTTTGGGTCACCTGGTAGATTATGCGTTTTGAGGAATCGTTGAAATAAGAAGCTTTTGTATGATTTTCTGCCATGAAATTTACTGTTCTAAATTAAATTTTAGCTACATTTGTAGAGTTTTTGTGCACGTTTCAAGGCATGATTATTCTTACATAAATGTTGCATTATTTACGTATTGATTATGTAATTTTACATCTTATATTAATAACAATAATGTTTCGTCCTAACCTATGGTTTCTAACCAACACAGTTCTAAAATATTTTGATTAAATGCTTATATTATAATTGACAAATTAGTTATTCAGTGTTTAGGAAACAATTTCTTAAAAACTTGATTGATGAACTAATATATAATAGTTCAATTACATTGAAAGTAGGTTCGCCGAAATAATTATATTGCAAGTTAAATTTTAATCTGACTCAATTCACATGTGTCCTATGGTAATTAATAAGCAAGGTAATATAAAACAGCTACGTCAGTAAACCAGAAACAAATAATTCTGTAACAGATTTGTAAATATAATTAAATTATTATTACCAGCGACATTTGTATGCTCATAAAGTCTACAGAAATTCTCCAAATGTATATATACTATTAGTATATACATATATACTTATATGTATATACTCATATATGTGTACTTATACATATATATATATATCAGTATATTTTTCACAAGATAGGAAAGTTCTTGTAGTGGAGCTATTTGGTTAAGTCCAGTGCGTGGTATCACATTCCGACTTTGTTACCAAAAATGTGGTATTATTAGGGACCTGAAAATTTCGCGTTTCCTTTCAGGCACAAGCTGGAATTCCTCCAACTGTACGTTCGTGCCAATTTGACAATTGGTCCTTGACTTATTTGACATCTCGTGTAAGTCGCTGAGCCAGTAATAAACCTTAGACCCACATCACCATGTCAGCGAGCAGCTAATGAAGATCTGCTGTTTGCTTGGGTGTACATATATACTTGGAGGCTAGCCTACATGTCCGTGAATCCGCGAATTTTTCCGGTCTCTAGGTATTATTAACTGATAATTAAGTGTAAATAAGTGAAAATACTTTCTCCTTGATAAAGTTTAGCAGTCAATTAACATTTTTGACAAGTAACAACAAATCACATGTGACAGCTCATTACGACCCGTTCCTTGAATTTTGTTTAGACATAGGTTCATTAGTGGATTTATGAAGCGCAGATGAAATCTTCGTATAATGCATTCGTGAATGTTATTTATTCTCGAAAATTAATCTCAGCGCTAGCGTTATTATAAAAAAAATTATACGGGATATGTAAAAAAGGTTTATATTATAGGTAGATTCCTTTTAGCATGTATTTAATTTTTAATTATGGAATGATTGCAACAATTGACGAATTCCGCCGAAAAACCATAGAATACGTATGAATTCTATTATCTTTTCCTAAGACGTAATTAGGAATACATAAAGGTTGAGTCATATCTAGACAAGGTTGTTGTAATATTATGTCAGTGTCTTCGCTTTGAATTTTGTGTAACCGAAGCATAACGAGCACAATCAAAACTTTGAAGCGCGTGACGCAAAGATAGGTGGCTTTTAGAACGACAATTCCTCTGTGGGATCGAAACTAATGCAATAAGATACGTTTTAACTGCAAAACACATTAAGACATCGTGGTGAACTTTGTGTAGAAATACTTGACTACTACTTATACAATTTCCTAAATAATTTTCACTTTTTATAGGATTTATCAAATGCTGTGTTTCTATGTTTTCTGCTATGACTACAAAAAGCATACGATGTAGTTACAAAATTTATATTTTGTATAATTTTAGGTGTATTGTTTATGTACAGGTATAATTTTATTGTCTTGTTGGTAGCACATGTTAAAACATAGGTCTTTTTGTTTCAAGTTAATATTATCTTCATTCATATTGTTTGTGTAACCTAAGACTATCATATACAAGGCCTACCTTGTTGCAATGTTAGCAGAGTAGTAATATTTAACGTAACTGTATGTTTATTATTAATCTATATTTAAGTAACGTAGACATATAGCAAATTATTTTTTATTTTTGGCATAGTTGCCATACAGGCCTACTCATTTTGTTTAAACACCTAAATTGTTTATATTGAGCATCTGTCTGGATTTTATATACGTTCTTCTTAAAAAAAAGCCTAGTACTCGTGTAGGTCAATATTACAATAAACAATAAAATGAAAAATATAATAGATACGTAGGTATTATACACGACACGCAATATATGTTCAATTCGGTGAGAAATGGCAGCCCTATCACCTTCAAAAAGACACCCGTGATTTCTTACGCACACACACTAAAAGGACACGGCGGTGTAATAATAATGTCACTAATATCCTACAATAGAGATCCCACTTAGATTCCACGTAGGATTCGCTCCAAATTTACTCCGCATGTGGGAAACCTAGAGTACGTTGCCGTGACGGTGAATTTTCTCGGTGTACTTCCGGTTTTCCCATACTAAAATTCCGCAGAAGAAACTATATTTTCGGTAAAAAAAAAAAAGACGCTCTTTACTAATCCTACAGAAGATACTCGTAGAAACATTCCAGATGGTATCGTTAACCAAACAAGACCGTGGCCTCTGCTTTGACAGACGTGCGGTGTACACAAAAATACGTTCCTTCAGTGAACAAATAGGTATTTTCGAGCCCAAAATACCCCAAAATATCTGCTCATTATTTTTTCTTACTTTGGTATTTGTGTAGCAGTAAGCCTACTTTTCTTTTTTTCAGTGCAGAAAATTATTTCTCAAAATGCGAAATCGTGAATAGTAACTGAGCCCCTGGGCCTAATTTAACATGTAAGTCCCTATCATTAATTACGCCAGCACACTGAGATAGGCAGCATCCTTAAGGGGAGTGGTAGACAATTTTATTGCGTTTTAAGTTTATCAGCCACAAGTTTTATTTGAAAATTGTATTATCAAAATTTTCTCTTTGACAAAGCATAGTAAATATTCTTGGTAAACTGCCTGACGTAAATTACTACGGAATATTTAATTAATTTATCATGCAGAATAATTGCAAGAGAATTATACGTTAACTTTCAAGAATTCTCTAGCAATGATTCTGAATGACAAAATAATAAAAGAATCCATTATTATTTGTGTCAAATCCATTATTATTTATGTCAATCAGTTTACCAAGAATACATCCTACCCTCTTTAATAGAGGAAACGGTTATAGTACAATTAGAATGAATGTTATGGCCCAAAAAATTAAACATTCCCCCTTAAGGTGACCGCCTGCCCATGTCTTCGAGTAGTGTGCAAACCTTTAGCCGTTACAAGATTATCCGAAAATTGCTTAACGCACATGAGTGGGAATAGCACTCAGAGAAATCTTACGTAAAGTTTACTTTTACGTACCCGAAAATTGCGGAGATAATTTTTTGTGGGTTTGTTTATATATGAAAATACGAGAGCAAAATCATTTTAAAAGGTCTAGATGTTTACAATTTACCTTGAACATTACGTCATAAAATGATAAGGTCATTACTGAATGTCTTATAGATAGGGACCCTTGTTTTTCGCGAAAAGAATTTTGCCCCACTTTGTTTCAGTGCCTTACGTGCACATGTACAGTTCTGCTTCATGGTTATTAGCAGTATGTCTTTATAAAGTGACGTATTTCATTTGTCTGAGTCAGTTACAATTACATTCCTGCAACAACACACGTCTGTGATTTGTCGGTAGAATTCCAAGGCTTATGAGAGTTACAATATCCAATTATTGACCACGAAGCAAAACTGCACATGTGCACGTAAGGAAAGAAAACAAAGTGAGGCAAAATTCTTTTCGCGTAAAACAAGGGTCCCTACTTATAGAAGCGAGTTGTAGGCGTGAAGACCGCACGATAGTTCAGCGACTCGTAACTTACACCTAGAGGCTAGGAGGAGATGTGATGCGCGTGATGTGCCGTCCTTATCGCTCCCGCACTTCTAGGCCCTGAACGCACAAAATACGTCCACCTAGACGGCCACCTTAAGCGGGTGTGGTACAGAATTCAACGCTAAAAGCATTAATCTATAACTGTAGGTTTCTTGAAGCCAATTTGAGTAAATTAAACAATAGCAATCCTAGACATTAGTTTTAGCCAACGTTTTGAACAAAATTGTTTCCAGTGTTACGAGCTTCCGAGGTACAATCTCTGACGCCGGAACCTCGTGTATTTAACTGCGGCGCGAGAGATCACGCGTAACGGATTAGTAATTTTGGATAAATATTTACTCATAAAGTTGCCAAATACCATTATCTAGGATTGTCATTGAGTATTTTATCCATATTGGCTTCGAAAAAAGCGTAGAAATCAACTGATGTTTTCAGCGTTTATTTATCTACCACACACTCTTAAGAGGGCGTGGTAGATAAAATAAGCGCTGATTTCTTCAATTGAGATGTATACTTTTTGAAAGTCAATACATAAAAACTGCAAAACGGCAATCCTAGATAGCATTAGCCAACTTTATGACCAAACATTTACCCAGAATGATGCGTTCGTCAAGCGTGAGCTCTTGCGCCGTAATTAAATGTACGAGATTTCGGCGTCAGAGATAAACGTTTATCGAGAAAAATTTTTGCTCATAAAGTTGGCAAAAAATATTGTCTAGGATTGCAGTTATTTGATTTTTGCAAATTGGCTTCGAGATACCGACAATTCTGAACTGATTAGGGATCACCCGGACAACGTGCCTAGCAGACCGCTGGACCGGCTCAGGATTAAAGTCCCCTGCTGTACGAGGTGCTCTGCCTCGCCAGACACCGGCTATCTCGCCGCGAAGCCAGGCGATCCATAATAACCACCAATAGAGTTACCGTGCCATCAGACTATTATCTGCGGGCCGAATAACAGGCTGGTTCCATTACGCGCAGAGGCCACGTAATGAGCCAATAATAGTCATGGCCAAGCACCTTCGTAACACGTGCAATCCGACGACGAGGCCGATAACATTGTGTACAGTAACGCGTGGTGGTATCGTTTACGCGCAAGTCGTTTGTAGAACGTAATGGACTCTCTAGCGCACGAACCGCAAAACAATACTTGCTGTGACGCTGCCTTACTTTAATTGAGCGTTCAGGTGTGAAAAATTCATTATTTTATTTTGGTACGAAACAATGACTTTGTAAAGGTTGCTAACGATTACATTATTCTCACACGGAACATTTTCAGCTAGAATAGTATTTCCATAACGACTTGTCAAAGTAGATTAAAGTTTGTATGTTTTGGCTACGTAAAATCAACGAAAACAGACGGACTTGTTTAAATGAAATAATTAGTACAGAAATTAAATGTTATGAGCTACTGTTAAAAGCATTTTTTTTTTAAATTAGAAATTCACCGAAAACGAAAAATGTTGTTTCCAGCAGTTTGTAAAAATCTTAAAAAAAATATGCACTATAACTTCAGGCAAATAGACCGTGACATATAATTTCAGTGCAAATTGTGATTGGCTGAAACCAAACTTTGTGGTGAAAAAATTTAAAACTCTGAAAAGTATTCTAAGTAAATATAGACTGTGTTGTTCTGGAACACAAAGGGGTGTCCAGAGAAGTGACGTCACGAATGACGTGTACAAATATCGCCGGTTGCGCGCCAGGGGAGCTGGGCAGTCTTTCTCCCCACGCCCTTCCAAACTTTTTAGTCACACTTAGAGAAATATAGCTCCGTTGGCGGTCCATCACAAAATAACTAGATACTATTACTAATTATAGTAATTTCAATTGCGATTGGGCAAATGCCTGGAGGCAAGCTGTAGCATCTCCCGCAATCACCTACAAATTCCCTCCTAAATTTTCCATCACCGTCACCGACACCTCCGAAAGTGAATTCCACTCCCTCACCAACCTATTAGGTATAGACTGCCTACTCGTTCTGTTCTACTGATCATCTGAATCTTCTCAGTAATATTCCCTCTTCCTCGTTACTCTGCCTTAGTTAGCAATCAGCCTTACTTACACCAGTCTCCTTATGCATTCACCACCTCGTATATACTGACCAGCCTTTCCACACTTATTTCCTTCAATGAGTTCCACCCCAAGTTCCTCCATCACAGATGACTGAACGTTCCCTTCGTCCTCAGCAGCCTGCCCTCGCCTTCTCAATTTATCCTTCACCCACCTCGCTGCCCGTCTTTGCACCTTAATCAGCTCCCGCACCTCTAATTTCACATACGGATCTCATTCTTCTGTTGCATACTCTAACATTAGTACGTACCATTTTAATATAAGTACTTTCCTTCACTGACTACTTATATGCTTCAGTACCCTTATCAGCATTCGTAGAGCCCTTCTCCCTTTAACCTTTCTCGCTCTCTATTTGCCTTCTCCACCTTAAGTCACTTTATGCTTCATTTTGCCTAGATACT
Source organism: Medauroidea extradentata (assembly GCA_003012365.1). Lineage (NCBI taxonomy): Eukaryota > Metazoa > Arthropoda > Insecta > Phasmatodea > Phasmatidae > Medauroidea > Medauroidea extradentata. The sequence continues at coordinate 33,766 of PNEQ01096717.1, read as the reverse complement.
TGTATTCTGATGTTACCACTATCTCCTGCTCTCCCAGTCTGTACTTCTAACCTTCTTCCCCGTAAAAATAACAATCTTTGACTTTCTTATCGATGTCATCCTGCAACTTGTTCCCTCCACCCACCTCTATGCATATAAAACATAGTCATCGCAAGCAATCTTGTTATGCCACTCACCCCCAAACCCATGTCATTTGCCATTATTATAAACAAGAACCCCAACACGTTTCCCTGTGGCACACCGGACGTAACATCTCCCTCTTGCGATAAAGATTCTCCCACTTTTACCCTCTGTCTCCACTCCTTTGGGAAGTGTCCAATCCATCTCCTTACAACTTTGTCTACCATCAATTCATCAACTTTCCTTACTAACATCTCGTGTGGTACCTTATTGAATGCTTTCTCGAAGTCAATGAAGCCGACATCCACCTGCTTCCCCGCATCAACTGCCTGTACCAAGTCCTCTATAAACCCAGCCAGCTGTATCTCGCATTGAAAACCCTTCCTAAATCCATGTTGATAATCATGCAACCAATTCCTTTGACTCATAACCTGCACTACATGCTATGTTTTTTAAACAAGAAATCCTTAAATGTGCCATGGACGCTGCAACATTTGTCTCGTCACCCAGAGTGCTTGGTAGGTATATAATTCAGCGCTAAAAGAGTCAGTTCAGTTGTGAGTTTCATGAAGGCAATAAAACAAACGGAATAGTTTCTGCCACTATAATGAACAAAATTTATTCTCTATTAACGTATGTCTGAAGAACAATCTCTGACGCAGACATATCGTACATTTAATTGCGGCGTAAGAGATCACGCTTAAGAAATGCATAATTCCGTGTACATGTTTGTCCATAAAGTTGGCGAATATAATTATCAAGGTTTGTTGTTTTGTAACTTTTTATATTGACTTTCAAAAAGCGTAGATCTCAATTGTATAATTGAGCGCTTATTCATCTACCACGCCCCCTTACGGCTCCAGAGAGGCTGTGAGGAGCCACGCCCACTGTGAGAGACCGCCAATCAGGGGTAGTATAAATAAAGTCAATAGAAATAGGAGTATTATGTAAATAAAATAGTTGTTATAATGTGTATGAGAGTTGCTACGCGCAAATTGAGTTAGTTATGTAATTTCTAGATATTGTCTGACACGGAAATCTTTAAATTAAATCGCAGATGGTCAGTAGTCGTGTACTTGTCGCCGGAAGGTGGCGTGACCTGGATCAAAGTAGTTACGGTTATGATTAGCCAGTTATAGAATCTGGCAAAGCGGATATTTTACCGAGGAGAGAGCTGAGGGTTTTGACACTGCTCGGAGCAGTCGCCCGTCAGACCTCGTGAAGAGTACCCTCGTGTGCGAGATACGTGTTTTATTGCTGAGTTTTAATTAGTTTGAACTCTCTTACGCGAAGCCCGAGGAGGATGAACGTGTGTTGAGGTAGCCGTTAGTTTGGCGATGTTGAAGAGGACTTCTTCTGGAAGTCCCGAGGATGGTAGTCACATGTGTGATGGGCGCTAGCCGCCGAGTTGAGCAGATTTTATAGGCATTAGTTGGCGAGAGCAAGAATAGGGGGCCACGCATGTATTCGCGAATAAATAGTTAGATTCTCTTCTGCGATACGGAAGTAACCCGAGACGCGAATAATGCGGTACCAGACATTTGTTTGAGAACTTTTAGGTATTTTTGGGAATAAACTTATAAAACGGCATAATTGTAACTGTTTCTGAGCAAAACACCACACATTTCAAGGGAAAAGTTGCAATTTATTTTACTCTTCTACATAGCAATTTGTTTCATAAATGACATATATGTAGGCGCCGGAAAATTTCGCTGATTCAAATACTGACCTGCAGGCTAGAATCCATTGTCCTATGCATATTCAAGCCCCGTCTATTAGTTCATTGTTAGAGACATGGAAAATTCGCGTTATCTTCTGACAGCTGACTGGAATCTAAGTGACTATAGGCTAGTTCGACGTCTCCGGCTGGCCGATATTGTCGTGACTTGCCGCGGAGAATGCTTACACGGTAGAGAGGCCATTCTCTGTAAAGACGTAACACATGTAAACGATAACACATGCAAGTTCGTGGCCAATTGAATAGCAGGTTATTCTATGTTGTGTATAGGAAAGTGAAGTTTAGTCTGCTACCTAATGATAACGCGAATTTTGCATGTCTCTATTCATTGTCTATTGTTCAACTGAGTAGCAGCTAGCGGACAAATGGTCAGGACTTGAGTATGCTGAGGACAGTGCATTCCAACATGCAGGTTACTGAATCCGCGAAATTTTCCGGCCCCTACATATGCTATCTAAATACGGTTTAATAAGTGCAGTTATTCGTAACATACGTACACAAATAAAGTACTCATTAAAAACTGACATTATAATACCACAAACTGTGGTTGTAGCCAGAGAAAGTGCTGTTTTAATACTTTCACAAGCAAATAAGTTCAGCTTCCAAAACTGTTGTGCTGTGGTTGCAACATGTTTTGTTAAGGTAGTCCTTACCAAGCGTTTTTGTGGTGAATGCCTAATATTTTTCACTGCTCACTAAACTGTTTGTTGAGGACTACAAAATAATAAACATACTAGCAAAAAGTTCAGTGGACACTGAAAAATATTTTGAGTTCACCACAAAATTATTTGGTATGGTTTATATTGACAAATTATTTGTAGCCTCTACAAAACTGTTTTTTCTACGCAGCGTATCAATACAGGAACCGTTAACGTGTCTCTGCTGACTTTTAGCCCATTAATAAAAGTTGGCTCCTACGAGGCATGCCTTATTTGAGTAATAAAGCTCAACAAATCACAATGTTTAAATGCAATTAGTAATTGCTGAAAGGTTACCGATATATGGTTTAGGTCAATAGATTGATGAGCAGTATGGTGCTGTAGTGATATGTGAAACTCCATAAACACTTACATTGTAAAAAAACTTCCTAAAATATTAAGGAAGTAATTAGCCTAACCACAGTATGGGACAGTTACCATACTTCCGTCTTGTAAATATGCAGACTTTTACATTTGTCACAATACAAGTCTGGTAACTGCATTATACATTTAAATATTTTCTAAAAAAAATGTTTATGAGTGCTACCATGGATGTCTGGGAAACAATTCTACTACCATACCTACTTTCTTAGCACTCCTATATGGACGTGGAAAATTTACAAACTATTTTTAGAGTGTATAACTCTCTCTCTCTCTCTCTCTCTCTCTCTCTCTCTCTCTCTCTCTCTCTCACACACTTCCTCATTATGTGTGTTCCCCCGTTTCTCTGCTCGTGAGAATCTGTGGGAAGCTCTAGACGGAATATGCACGGAAAACGTTATGGTTCTCAGCGGAAGTGGTGCGTTGCTCAGTTCATGATGGCATGGGTCTTATCTGTCAGTACACGAGGGAGCAATCCACTTTCGCTAACGATGCTCGTGGGCTTAATTCACAGAGGTATTAGCATATCAACGGGACTCAACTGCCTGAAATGCCAGCTACAGCCCGCCACGCGATCATCGCGGCTAACACGTAGATGATCCCTTCGGAGAGAGCAAGTTCCCGGGTTTGAATCCCATTTACGCAGTGGTTGTGTAAGATGATTTCAAGTGTCACGTATACCAGACAGTCAGTCTTCCCAAAACGCCTAACCCTCTTTGTTTGTTGACACGGTTACAGTACGGCTGACGAAGTTATTAATTAAGAAAAAAATTACAGCCAAATCACTCCAGAAGACTTCGCAAAGAATCTCCCGGTTAGACGTTAGATACAAGGAGTTAACGTGTGCTAAGCTAAGCATCAATGCCTTACAGAGTATATCCACATGCGGGTGAATTTATTCCAACCCTCCATCTATTTAACAACTACTGTATGTTCGTACACCGAGAGAAATGTTTTTCTGAGTACAACAAACTCTACTTGAAGCAACAGAATAGTTTGTGAAAATTGGAGTTCTGGAGGTCTTTTTTAATTGTGGTGTGTAAATCTTGGCGCGGGATATTTTAAAAGGTTTGGTTAGGGACCCTGCTTTTTGGCGAAAAGAATTTTGCCCCACTTTGTTTCAGTGCCTTACGTGTACATCTGCAGTTCTGCTTTGTGGTCAGTGATTGGATATTTTAACTGTCTCGAGTCTTGGGATTCTACCGGCAAATCACAGCCGTGAGGTGTTGCAGAGACTTTATTGTAATTGGCTCAGACAAATGATACACAACTCTTCACATAGACACGCTGCCAATTACCATAAAGCAAAAATGCAGATGTGCACGTAAGGCACTGAAACAAAATGGGGCAAAATTCTTTCCGCGAAAAACCAGGGTCCCTAGGTATGGGCGTGTACAATGCACCTTCATCTTTAGCAATACGTCATAAAATGATAAGGACACATCTGAAGGTACCATATGGGCGAATTGTCGGCAAGCAGACAGCACGCCAGTTCTGTGACTTGTGTCTAAAGACTAGGGTGAGGCGTGATATACGCTTCCACACTTCTAGGCCTCAAAATCGATAAATACGTTCACCCAGGCAGTCGCTTTACGGGTGCTGCCTAACTCGGAACCCTGGCGAGAGCTAGGATATGGAAATACATGATAAATTACATTAGATGTGGCTTAGTACCTGCTGACGAAATTCACTCTAAAAATAGTTTGTAAATTTACCAGACGTGTGTATAGGAGCGCTAAGAAAGTAGGCACGGTAGAATTGTTTCCCAGACATCCATGGTAACACTCCTAAACCTAATTATAAAACAGTCAAATGCATACTAAAATTTCCAGGCTCGTATTGTTAACATTTGTAGAAGTTTGCATATTTACAAGACGGAAGTATATCCCATACTGCATCTGGGATAATAACTTCCCAAACATTTTAGGAAGTCCTTTTACATTGTGCATACATGCCACACGAAAAAAAAAAATTTTTGTGACAGCTAAAATATATTTTGTTGGTATTTACCCAGTAAAATTTATGTTGTGATCACCACAGAAACATTTTGTTGTCACCACTAAAATTCTGTGGTCACCAAACATTATTTTATGTTAACTACGAAATAATTTGGCAGTGAAGTTTTCTTAGAAAATTTTTCTTTCAGTGCACCTATGACGTTTTTTGTTCATTTATGTGAGGCACGCAATTAAAGAATCTTTTTGGGCAGTTGTTTAAATACCTGGAAACTATTAACAAGTAAATATTTTCATTCTCAAAATTTACTGAACATAAATCAGCAAGCAATTCTTTCTTCCATTGTCAATGCGAAACATTGATTTTTATCTGAAAGTGTTATAATTAAACATTTGCTGAGCAACGCCCAATGTAATTTAACACGTACAAACCTATCCTTGCTCTCATAACGGCTCACAGGTTGGCAATACTAAGAACTAACGGAACTCGAACCCGCGATCAGTGCCTTCATAGCAGGGAACTGTAATCGTGCACTTATCGCCGCGTTTATTTCTTAACAACCACGCTCTTTGCGCGTCATTTTCTTCTCGAACAAAACAGAAGAGAAGAGAAAATTTACAAATTACGAGAAAAAAAAAACAGCTTATTTTTTGTTACCTTGCGGAGCGGAAAATAAAATCTGACATGAACAAAGTAGGCAAGCAACAAAGACATAATCCACCCTGCCTTCTCTGGCAAAGCAGGGTTGCTACAGTTTAATACACCAGAGTCACCGGGACAGAGATTTATATTTTTCCAGACCAAACAAAGTTAGCCCGAATTCGCGTAGCGCAAGTCCTGCAAATACATACACGTCGACGAAGAGTAATAAGATTCGACTTTGTTTAAGCGTTTGAAATGTTAATTCATCCATTTATTTACACACAACTTCAAAAGAAGAAAAAAACGACGTAATATTTATTTTTTTTTACAAAAAGCATATAAAGTGTAATTAATGACCAACAGTACAATGGAGAAGAAGACGTGAAAGAGTTTTCAGAAACTTAATTAAAAAGCCGCTGGAAAATATTAATTCGAAACGTTAACACGAAATTGTACGCCCAGTCAAATCACCCACAACACATGAAGATTGTAGGCGTCATTCCTTCTATTCTTTTATATTTCTCAGTCGAGTTTAATATTAGCTACAGTACACAAATATTGGGACGTTCGAAACGAATTTCGAAGCAACAGCGCTTGACATAAAAAAAAACTACTACGTTTATTTAAACACGTCGAGCACTGAACTGTTCGTATAGTCAACTTTTTCAAATAACTTTTAATGTCTGTTTGTTGTTGAAACCACAACAAATATTTATATTCGACAAGAATCACAACTTTCGCTAGCAAAGCGGCACCAGTTCTTGATATATTTGTTGCTCTATTTAAGGCAAATGTTCTTAGAAACTATATCCCAATACAGTGTAAAAACGAAAGAATGTCGGGGAAAAAATACGAACTTGAACAACGTTCTGAAAATAATTTAGGCGGCAAAATACTTACTCAGTTTTTTTGTGTAACATCACTAACATATACATTTTATGTCTTTGTATTGCTCTTATTTATATGCCCGTATTCGACTTACGTTAACAATCATGCTTAATGTAAAAACATGGGTTTTGCCTTATTGCATGACTTGATAACGACACACTATTGTAATATGTTCAAGTCATAATCACCATTAACATCGCGATCGTTTATAAATCGGTATAGAACATCCTAAATAATCGCGGAGAAAAATATCTCGAGTTTCTGTATTTTGCCAAAACAATTCAAAGCAGTTTAGAGATAGCATTTTTCTCAAGCGCCCTCTGTCTGCCTAGTTTGATTAAATACGAAACCAGAATTTTCAGAGGAATACTCAACGAAATGATAAACCGACAATAAGAAAAAAATTGTTACCGCGAAGAGACATAGAAATATGTTTAGACAGATAAAAACTTATATTTACAGAGTTGTCGAACAGTAATTGAATTTCAGCAATTGGACCAGCCAATAAAATATAATAATAATGTAACAAGAAACAAATGACACTACAGAAAATAATTTTATTATACCGATGTCTAACGTCGTTGAAAGTTAGTACAAAAGAAAATAATAAACAACAGAAACAAAACAGTTCAATTTAAATCATAACATAGACCTAATACCTAAGACAAATATAAGGCATTTACGTACCTTGCACCTCCCTACATTTTATTCTCCTCCACATTTTAACCTCCCATAATTAAGAAAATTGTTGAAGGAACCACCCAAAAGCCGAAAGTTGGTACAGTTCTGTATATAAATCTTGCTTCTATGTTGAACGGTCGACATTAATTAGTAGAGGCACGATTATTTCGCGTATTGATTCTAGGTCAGGTTGAACGTCAATAACGTATACTTCACTCCTCCTCCTGTGATTAGACGAGAGCGGTTTTAACACACATTTGACGACTACAAGCCAGTTATAAATAAGGAAACAAGTCGTGGGGATATCACGTGCTACACGTTTGTACTGTTAGAAGCCAGTGGATATTACACTTCAGCCGGTACACGTATAGAACTGAGAAGTCTCGGCTGTTGCCAGATGAATACGCGAAATACTTGTGCCTCTATTAATTAGTACTATTATCTTGCAGCACGTATTCATCATTTATAGAGACCTGAAAAATTTGCTTTTTCTTTCAGACTCAAGCTAGAATTCCAGTAACTGTATGTTCGTGCTACTTTCACAATTGGCTGTTGACTTATTTGACACGTCCTTGAAGTCTATGAGTCAATAACAAAAATGTCACTATCTGCGGGCGCAATTTACTGTGTCAGCGAGCAGCCAACAAAAAGCTGGTTTCTTCGTGAGTACGTATGTATTCTTGAAGGCTAACCTACAGGTTAGTGAACACGCAAATTTTTCCGGCCTCTAATAATTTAATACTATGATAATTAGATTAAGTGGAACATGCCATTTTTGCACTGTTTCGGACAGTGGGATGACAAAATTGGATTTCGTCACAGGCAACGTGGGCACCTCCCAAAACTGGGGAAAAAATTAAGGGAACTGAAAGCGTTCGTCTTAGAAATCTGTCAATATACACTACGTCAACTATAATACAATATTACAATCATAAGAATAAGAAGGAAATAACACAATGCCAATGAAAACTAATAGTTAGCAAATTGATTAACTTACGTTATATCCATACGACAGAAGACTGCTACGAAGGCAGGTATATTTTACTGTAAACTAACTTTCGCCCGTTGCTTCGTTTGTGTACTTTTCAATTGAATGCGATATTACATTCCGTGCACATGTTTTATCTGGACCGATTATAACACGTAAAAATGTATGTTTCTATTTCCGATGTACAAGAACATACATCCACACACATAATTTACATGAAATTTAAGTTTATTATTTCTTTGGGGTGTGTCATTACAAGGAAGAAATTTAACGTACTACATAACAGCTGTGTATCCAACTATAATTTTTTTATTACTACGAGGACCTGCCATGCGGAGTTAGAGAATTGACAAAAGCTTAACTGAACGATAGTGGGGGCGATATGACGTGAGTATGGATCAGCGGCGGAATGCGTCGGCAGAGCAAACGGAAGCACCCCGAGAATTCCGTCTACCACCGGCAACGTCCACCCTATTTTATGTAATATATATATATATATATATATATATATATATATATATATATATATATATATATATATATATATATATAGGGGGTTCCGTGCTGAGGACGAGACCAGATTGAAGCGATGTACGGTGATTGGTGTGACCACTAAACCACTGCGAAAACATTTTCATACGAGTAACGGTTCTTTATTTTTAATTATACTGAAATTGAACGCAGGCAGGAATAAATAAATATCGTTTGAGGATACCTGACGACTAGGACATTGCTATCCGTATGCAGACTTATTACTGTCGCCCGCAGACATCTGCTTGTACAGAAGTATGACCTGGACGCCATACAACACAGAGGCTCCAGAATGAAAGGGACGGGGGAAACAGGACACCCCCGAGAAAACCCGCTGGCCAACGGCCTCTAATATAAGGAAATAAGGTGTAGCTAAAAACATGGAAACCAGGAAAATTATAACGCCTAGAAAAAAATGCAAAGTTAAAACTAATAATTACTAGAGATGATGGTATATCGCGAAAATATTTTGTGCTCAACTTACCCTTGAAAACACTGTAGTTTCTTGCTACATGTATGATTCAGTGATGTACTTCTGGCACAACGTAGCTGTCTGCAGACCAATAACATACATACAATATTACAATGTGTGTAGAGATGATTGTTTATCGCGGGAAAAGTTGACTGTTTGATGGATTTCAATACACGTCCAGCTTACCTGAAGATTACTGCCTTTAGCTTGTACGTGGAGATGTTGCCCTATTTGACTGAGCCAATAAGAATCCGGATATTGTAATATTGGATGCCTGGTATTGGTCTGCAGACAGCTACGTTGTGTCAGTGTTTTCAAGGCTATCTTGGCACAAAACATTTTCGCGATATACCATCATCTCTAAATATGTGGATTATTATTGGCTCAGTCAAATAGGGCAACAGCGCTAAGCACATGCTAAAGACAGCAATCTTCTGGTAAGCTGAACTTCTATTGAAATCCAGCAAACAGTCAAGTTTTCCTGCGATAAACTATCATCTATAATTATTATACATACACACACGCGCGCACAAACACACACACCGCATGTTAAAGTTTTGCCGACGTTAAGCAGACGAGAAGATAAAATTACCTGCTGAAGTTTGCAGATTTCAAGTTGGATATACTTTTGTGATCGCAAAGAAAGCTGGGGCACAACGGCTTGACGGATGCAATCGCAGTTTCTCTTCTCGCTGCTCCGCGCTTGAAGAGATTCATGTGTAAAGGACCTTGTTTGTAGGCAGAAAAGTAAGAAGGGGTGGGAAGGGGGTGGTGGTCGCAAAGGCGGCTTGTTGTGAAACGGAAAAGGAAGGGAGGAGGTTGAGAGAGCACGCAATTTATTACAGCGGCTCGCAGTTTGAGAATAACAAGAGATAGCGCGGGAATAAATTCCTGTAATTGTTTTTTAATCCCTCCCAGCTCCCGCCCTCGCCGCACTTGAATCAACCCCTACGTTGGCCCCAGGGCAATATCTCTCCAGAGGGACCACCCACCCCTCCACTGTCCACCACTCCTGCCGAGGCCACTTAACTTCGAATAAAACACTCCGGATGCTAGCATGTCTAGATGTTCCCTACTAACTATACGCGTCGTCGCATGTAAGGGTGGGTTTACAACTGAAAACTTAAGGTAAGTGGGCTTAAGGGAATGTTCCTTAGTTTTGCAGTGATTTCGGAAAAAAAAATTATTGTTACGTAAGACTCATATCAACATTTTGCTCTACAGTTTTGACACTAGTATGTCATTATTTGTAGCTGAATTTTTTGTAGTAATGTACCGAACGGATTTTTTTATATTTCGTCACCCAAAGTACCAAATAAGTCAAAATGAAGCAAAAAATATTTTTTTCTGACGAATAGTACATTATTTTTAAACACGCATTCACAGTATTGTGCACAGTGTGACTGCACATTGTCTCAAAATTTCCTAAAGCGTTGGTTTAAAAATATTTGAGTTATTGGCAATAATCTGAAGGGGGAAAAAAACTAAGTAACAAGCCCTTAAGTCTTCTTGTTATTAGAAACGGTGACAGATAACATGGTTCAATGACAGAAGCTGGGAGAGGAATCGGTCATGACCTTTATTAAGGAATCACCCCAGCATTCGCTTGAAGCGATTTCAGGAAACCATGGAAACCCGGGTTCTCCCGAATGCGAGTACAGCGTGTTACCTTTGCACCACCTCGCTCGGTCGTAAAGTCTTAAGCGTTTACTTATGAGCTATGACCTACGACGTGCACAGAAAATCTGAAAGTACGTTGTTCAATGCGATGGTTTCCAATAGAACTTAACCGGTTGTGTCCGTGATTTGAATTATACTTATGTTTTACATATTACGTAAACGTTCTGACTAAGCAACCAATCAGGGTGAAGCATTACCCATCTACGACGTAGTGAAAAAGCCCCAACGGTCAACTCATTAACCGAGCTACGTTTATCAGTTCATTAATTATTTTCGCCGATCTGAAAGCAGTGGCGGCTCGTGGGTTGTTGCCAGGTGGGGCTGCAGACAGTCGGAACTGTATACTCTTGAGGAACGCGCCGTAGACCAACCACCATGACGTATTTGCTGGCTACTAGATGTTTTGTGACCACTCAGTAGTAAGGGACACCTGCACATCAGCGTGTCAGTGGCTGTAGAATCAACCAGCGCACAACCCTGTACAGCTCTTGGCAACTGCAGCCCTACCTGGCAACAACCCACGAGCCTCCACTGTCTGAAAGGATTGAACACGAAAATTTGCAAAAATCATGTCAAGCAACGACTTAACACAAATATGTAGTTCACGTCGCCACCTTCTGATTGCGACATTGTCACTTATTTCCATTTACTGGAATTATGACTTACTGTTAGGGCCAAGAACTTTTCGCGAGAATAATTTCGCCCCAGTTTGTTTCAATGCCTTACTTACACATGTGCAGCTGTGCTTCAAGGTTATTGGAGGCGTGTCTTTGTAAAGTTATGTCTTTCATTTGACTGTGCCAATTAGAAAAAGGGTACTGCAACGCCTCTTGTCTGTGATTTGTGCGTAGAACCCCAAGACGCGTGAAAATTGAAACATCCTGTCATTAACTAGGAAGCAGAACTGCTTACGTGCACGTAAGGCATTGAAACATACTGAGGCCAAATTAATTTTCCTGAAAAGCTCATGAACCTTCTTATCGTTTTTACTTAGCATATGTTTTCATGTATGCGACAAACGTTTACTGCACGAGTCTTAACGCTGAATTTTTCTATTGTAAACCATTACTAAGCGAACGTGAGGACGCAGTTCCAGCACATGTACCCAGACAACTTCCGACGCGCTCACTACGTCAAATGTGACTCCCAACACAGCAGATTTCCGGCCATCAAGTAGGGTCGCCGTGGATGAGAACACCGTATTGTCGATGGAGCCCGCTGATTCACCCCAGGCGCAAATCTGTCGCTAACGGACTTTTTTTATTTACGCCGTTCCCGAGTTAGTTGTAAGTTGACGGCCTCACGGGGGACACCTAGGGCTATCAGGCGACAGTGAGTCTGCGGTGGTTCGTCATTACCAGAGATGATGGTATATCGCGAAAGTGTTTCGTGCCAACAACATTCCCCTGAAAACACTGCAGTTTCTTGCAACATATATGAATGGGGGATGTACTTCTGATGCAGCATAGCTGTCTGCAGTCTAATAGCAGGCATTAAATATTACGGTAGCGGGATTCTTACAGGCTCAGTCAAGTAGGGTAACAGCTCCACGTACAAGCTAAAGTCAGTAATCTTCTGGTAAGATGAACGTGTGTTGAAATCAGAAAACAGACTGGAGGTTCCGTACCCATTTTTGGAATCGGACATTAGAAACTCCGCCTTGGATCGTTCGCTCGTACACAAGGGGGGCCACCACATGATCGGTCTTCGCCCTCACTCCGTTAGCCGTTGTACTAAACACAGCGTTTCCAGCCATGACCACTTAGAGGTAGAGATGGACTTGGACGGGAGAGCCTTTATAATCGCATCACCGTCCCATTGCAGATTGCAGCAGTGGCGAGGGTAGAGGGCAAGCATGGAAAGGACACCGTTGACGTCTCGCATCTTCTGCACCCCATGCCCACCGGAGTTATCGGGTCCCACCTCGGGGCGCCGGTACTAAGAGAAGCCCCCACTTCCCCACCGTTCCCTGACGTCTAACTCTTTGGTATCCCCTACTTCCCCTTACACTCACTTAAGGGGTATTGATCCCTACCACCTTGGATTTATCTGTTTCTTCTCAATAACTTCTGTTCCAGTCGATGTATCAAAATTTTTGTCACGACAAGGCATAGATACAAACTCAATCGATTTTCTGTAATTGCTGGAACTATAATAGATTCATTATTTGGAACGGTAAACAGCTGAAAAGGAATAATTGCTTTATTTACGGGAGCGACTACAGAGGCCACAACATTAACAGAAACAATACCATATGGATTCCAAAAAGTGAGTGAAACAATAAACTATGCTTTGTCAGCGTGAAAAAAGTAAAACAATGCGTCTATTCCTTGATTTATAAGAAAAGCCGTAAAACCTATCTGACAGGGATCAATCCCCTTTAAGGGCGCGGCTACCGCAATTTTCATCATCATTATTTTATTTTGTATTCGTACCATACATTTTTTTCTTGTTTTAGACACAAAATGTGACTAAATTTGGCTCTTATGAATTTTTTTTATTTCTCATAGTTTTCACGTAATGGCTTGTTAAAGTCATATTTTGCATGTTTTAACGACTACACTAAAACCAACTGATATACCAAACTCAAAAAAATCCCAGGGGTTAAAGACATTTCAGGCTACAATGACATGCTCATAAAATTAAAGAATAAACATTATTTGTATTAAAAAAAAAAAAATTGAACTTTTTAAATTTTTATTTTTAGTTTCAGCAATTTTTTAAAATTCAAATAATTATTATTCTTAAATTTCATGAGCATGTCATTGTAGCCTGTAATGTCTTTATCAACTGTGATTTTTTTTGAGTTAGGTATATCAGTTGGTTTTAGTGTAGTCATTAAAACGGAAACATGCAAAACTATGACTTTAACAAGCAATTTCGCGAAAACTATGAGAGATAAAAAAATTTCACAAGAGACAAATTTAGTCACATTTTGTGGCTAAAATAAGGAAAAATTATTTGGTACAAATAAAAAATAAAAAAAATGGTGATGAAAATTGTGGTAGACCGCGCCCTTAAGGGCACCGCCTACCCGCGCGTGAGAGGCTCAAAAGCGACGGAGCTGTAAGGTCGACCTTGAAGCGCGTCATATGCCGCGTCGTCTCAACGAGCCAAACGCTGACTAGCGTGCAAGGTTCCCGCCGAACGGTTTTTACTATGGGACACTAAGCGATGATCATAGAATTTTATTGATGGGAAGTCTGCTAGTAAGTTCAGCTCAGGTCACAATCTGAGTTTCATATACATCCGGTTAGTACATTTTAAAGTACGGAAGTCTGAAAATGCCATTTATAGACCTGTTGGAGGACTTAGAAATAGTCTTTTTAATGAGCGTGGCGTCTTAACAATGAGGTTCCGACCTTGTCTGAAGTTTGTTTTCTTTTCGTACGTTGGCACAATGGGCACACGTGGAATTGCTTCGTAGAAGAAAACCTGTTTACGAACACACTGCAATGCATTTGAAGCGTGTGGTAGGCGGCCGCCTTAAGAGCCGGGTGCCAAACACCTCAGCCCCACCAGCCACCACGCCCGTTAGGGCCTGGGTGAAGGGACATGTCTTCTGGATCCTTGGTCCCACGCATCTCTCAGAGCTCACACCTCCCTGCACAGTTGTAATAGTAGGGGTGGAGGGGCACGCAATTGCACCTCCCCGGCCAGGAATCGAATCCGGGAAATTGCCCCACCGGCCAGAATTTCTAACTACTTAGGCAAGCGGTCGGAACCCAACGAGCAGGCAAGAATATATGTGCATACTCAATGTTACAAACGGAGAAACATATTTTGCTCAGTTACTGCCGAATGTACCCGAAGTGAAGTTCTACGTAACTGCCAAACTTAGTGAGCTACCCAGGAAATTTATTTATTTATTTATTTATTTATTTATTTTTTTCATTTTGGTAGACAACAAATCAGATGTCAACTTTGTTTTAGTTAAGACTAACCGACGTTTTCTGGACATATTTTCTGAATGAATATTTATTTTAATGTAACTTCACATTGCTAATGTATATGGAACAGTATGGATCTTAATAACTTATTCAGAGGCTCTGTTTAATACAGTTACAAACGAATATCCTCGAAAATACTCCAATCGTATTCAGAAAACTGTTGTTACGAAACGGATAAGAAATGCTGCACTATCATCAGAAATAAAAAGTATAGGTTAAAAAAGAATTTTCACGATTTTAAGAGGGAAAGTCTACGAAGTAACAAGTTGTACACTTATTTATTATACGTAAGATCGTAGAATCTATATTTCGGTTAGGTTAAGAAATTATTTCTTCTTATTTGAGTTAGCACGGCAAGCCTGTAGCTCTCACTGAAAGAAAAAATTTGTAGGAAGTCTTCCCTGAAAAAATTATTTTCTAGTAACCATATATAGTTTTTGGCGGTCAATATTTTAGTGGTATCAACAAAATGTTTTTGTCGTGATCACAAAATAAATTTTGCGGGGCAAATAGCCACAAGATATTTTGTAACCGATACAAAATATTTTTTTCTTTGTGGCGGGCGGCTGCGGTGGCCGAATGGTCAGACCATTCGCCCCCCACCAAGGCGATCCGGGTTAAATTCCCGGCGGGGTAGGTCCCCGTTTTTTCGCATGTGCGGGAATCGTGCCGGACGATGCCGCTGGTCGGCGGGTTTTCTCGGGGATCTCCTGTTTCCCCCGCCCTTTCATTCCAGCGCTGCTCCATACTCACCTCGTATCACCCCCCTCGCAACAGCGCTAAAGACCTCGTTGTTGAGCGCTGAACAAAATCTCTCACTTTCCTTGTGGCCGTAGTGAAACGAGTACGGAATGCTAAGGCGACAAGACATCATCCTCCACGTTTACAACATAAATACATGGGAAAAGATTCTGCCGGGAATCGAGGCTGGATCTCCGCGAAGAACAGAGAGATCTGACAGTTAGTCTTATACCGTCGCGATTATCTTTGCTCTCCCGGTGCTCGTAAATACAATACTGTAGGACCGTATTCCGTTGAATTTTTAATGTTGCAATACGCTTTCGTGCAGTGAATTTTCCAGGGACTCCGTGCGATAATAACCGCTTTGGGGAACAGTACAAGTTCGTTCGCTCGTTTGGGGTATTCAAGTTCTAAACGAGAAACAAACACGTGGCTAATTGACGAAAAAACCAAATGAAATGTGGATACGGTAGAAGTGAGTTGCTATATTTGATCGATCCACTATAGTTTGCAAACATGACGTGTCCATTATCCGCTCGCCTCCAGCCAAGGCGATCAGAGTTCGATCCTCGGCGGTGTCGGTCCCCGGATGTTCGCATGTGGGAATAGTGCCGGACGACGCCGCTGTTCGGTTAGTCTTATCGGGCATCTCCCGTTTCCCCCGCCTGATAATTCCGGCTCTGCTCCATAATCATATCATGTCACCCTATAAATGTTAAGTACTGACGAAAATCTCTTCAATCAATAAATTTTTTGCAGCAAAATAACTAAGCTGTGGCTCATATTTAAACAAACTTTTTCTTTCAGACATCTTGCTGTGGCAAGGAAAGTTGTTTTTAAAGCATATAAGGAAAGTAACATTGGCCAATGATACGCATAACTATAATATAAAATACTCTTCATAATCAGTTCTACAAAAAATTCTTTAGATCTATATCATGTTGCTGTAAATAGCCTACTAACTTTACAGGACTAAAACATTTTCTATAGATAATTCAGGATAAACTGAACACTTTTGGAGCACGAGTTACGTTTTTCCTTCCAGATGACTTAATAGTTTTCTGCCAATTTTTAATATAAAAAAATGCAACCTAAGCGACAATTAAAGTGTATAGATTCTACTTTACTCAAAGTTTAACGCCTCAGTTCACAATAAATAATATTAATGAAGAGGTGTATTCCAAAAGTGCCTAAGTCACATTTTCCGAATATTGAGCTTATAGGTGGAATAAGTATCATGTTACTGTTTGCATCGCTGGCTATAACAGGTAGGCCTATTCCAAAAGCTCCTAAGTCATAGGTGTTATACTGTAGTAATTTTTTTCCGAAACGTCCTAAGCGAGCAGAGTTGTTTTCCGAACAAGCCTTAGTCAGTCAAGTACTTATCATCTGCGCATGCGTGGCTGAGCATTATGAACAGTGAAACCACGTAATAAACAAGTATTAGCTATTCTGTGGTCACGGTCGTAAAAGAACAGGTCTGGACACTCGCCTATCTACTAATGTATTTAGCTCGACCCCCTTGTTGTTTGGCTGCAGTTCACCAAGTTACCGAGAATGTTGTACATCTTTAGCGCTGCAGTCAGGGTGGTCGGACTCAAACTCCGCCCACTTTTTTTCCATTGTAAACATTATAATGTAAATAAGATTGATGGAGCCATGCTTTAGGATTGTGAGCGAAAGAAGTATTTCATAAATTGATAAAAAAAATCGTTTTGATAAACTGTTTACCTTAGTGGGAGGAAAGTAAGCGGAGTTTGAGTCCGACCGCCCTGATTGCAGCGTCATAGACGTACAGCATTATCATGAACTTGGTGAACTGCAGCCAAACAACAAGGGGGTCAAGTTTCCAGGCGAGTGTCCAGACCTGTTCTTCTACGGCCGTGTCTGTGGTGAAACTGTATTGTCAGTGTTTTGAGCTGAGTAGAAGTTATGTCCGGAAGGGCTAATATTCTTCAATAACACGTTTTCCAAGAAGTCCTAAGTCACTGACTTTCAGTTTTCGTAGCCTAACTTAAAGTATTCTATTGAACTCATATTCAAAATAACTTCCTGACAACATGTTGTTAATGTTAAAAGTTATGTTTTGGCTTCTTTTGTGCATGGAATTATGAAAATACACATTCACGTAAAAAACTCGTTTCCTGAAAATTTTGCTTGTTTGACTTAGCCCCTTTTGGAATCCACCTCTTAATTTTTTAAAATCATTATTCCAGACAAGCAAACCACCAAAAGTGCTTATTTTATCGCAAATTACCTATATAAGACTGATTCTAGTCTGTATGAGTTTTAGCATGTTTTACAGATAACTTACAAATGGCACATACTCTTCTGATGCATAACACCATCCAATTGACCTAAGATGAGTGTCCCAAGTTAATCAACTTTGAAGACAGCCACACAACGCACCGAGGGAACTACAGACACGCAAGTCGGGATCTGAACCGACGGTCTTCCAAACACGAGTCCCGCGTGCTTCAGGCGCGCGGTCAAACACGTTCGATACGGAATTGTAAAAATAGAAGCCCCTGAGGTTGTTGGGGGGGGGGGGGGGCGGAGGACCACGCTGTGCCATGCAGGAAGTCGGCATGCACACCGAGTCGACCCGTGCTCATAAAATTCTAACACGGAGGACGTACAAGCGAGCAGTCCTCTTATTTCCGTCCGTCACACGACGGCCTTTCCCACAGGGCTCGCCGGATCGAAGCTCGGCCCCAGACACGCTACTCGCGTCATACACAGAGACACACAGTCTGGGAAACTTTTAAATCGGTGGACGTATTTCTCCCCTAGCCAGCATGCGCCTATACGGCATGTTAAGGGTGTTCAAGAGCGATAAAGTAATAATTTTATATTTTTACTAGTTGCCCCGACAAACGTTGTTTTGTCACATAAATAACTTATTGTAAGTGTGTAAATATGTGGTATATAAGTGGAAGAGGTCCAATAATAAAGAAATTAATAAATAATAATAATAATAGAGCAGCGACACCTGGTGGGGATAGTCTGGTATCAGCTCGTGGGGATAACTGATCAATTATCACCTACACAGTTATCGACCGAGTTCTAAAATTATTAAATTAAAAATATTTACTAAACAATAGCACTTAGGAGTATAAAAATAGATAAAAACCTATTCACAGACCTACCGATGTATGTATAAAATTTCATTGAAATCGGTTAAGCCGTTTCGGAGGAGTACGGAAACAAACACTGTGACACGAAAGTTTTATGCATATATTAGATAGATGAAATTGTGTTAATTTAGTAGACGACTCTTGTGAGTGCAGTTTTCTCTTACGAAACAATTTTAGCTGGCACAGTTTTCTCGTAACAGTGCGACAAAGTCGAATTTTGCATGTTCTGCTGCCGTGCAAATAATGAAAGCCGATTGACTTATGTACAGTAAAATAACATACTATGGGCTACGTAATGAAACATTTGAAAAAATTCCGCGAACTGTTTTTGTATTTTAAAAACATTGCTGAATGTGCAACTTTTTTTAGTACTTCTGAGATTTTTTTTAATTCAATAAATTACGTTGTGGGTTTCTTCATGTTTTATTGCACAGCTCATGGGATGTTAGTTCACAGTGAATTATTTTGTTTAAGTAGGTCAGTTAGTTTTCACTATTTGCATGGCAACGTAACAAGCAATTTTTTTTTGTCTTTGACGCGCTGTTATGATTTAATCGCATTGAACACCTTTAACACTGCGGCGGGGAAGAACTCGGGAAGGGGTAGGTTGGAAGTTACGTAAGCTGTTCAATTATGAAAGTAAAACTGGTGTCTACAGCAGTTTTAAACGTCATTTATATATATATATATATATATATATATATATATATATATATATATATATATATATATATATATATATATTTGCACCAGATATTTGTTTTCTTGTTTAAGACACAAATTGTGACTAAATTTTGCTCTTACTAAATTTTGCTCTCTCATAGTTTTTGCGTAATGGCTCGTAATCGTCAAAAGTTGCATTTTTTACGGTTTTATGCACGCCACTAAAACCTACTGACATATCAAACTGAAAACATTTACAGCGAATAATGATGTTGTAGGCTACAACGTATTCTACGTAATTATTTTTTAATTCTTGCATTTTTTAAACGCAAAAATAATTTTTTTTGTATGGGAGACGTTGTAGTTTCCAACATCGTTATTTACTGTAAATGTCAGTCTGGAAAACCTATTGTTGGCCATTTTGAGGGGTCCGAATATGATGTTTATAATTAACATGTCAAAATCTCAAACATTGTTTGAAGTGTGTGTTCTTTTTGTAGATATACTAATATTTTGTGTTAAATAGTTTCGACAAAAAAAGAATAGCCGTAACTCGCTGCAACGCGTCTGAAACGCACGTAGGGAGGCCCCTTAATGCCGCTGCTACCTGAGAGTCCTGGCAGGATAATGGATAAGGGATTACATGTCATACTTAGGCCGGTATTCCTAAACAAAAAGTTAGGGTCTACATAAGCACTACCATCTCAGGCGCCAGAAAAGCAATGACAGAGACCAAACTCTCTGAGCGTATTCCTAGACGTGTTTGCGCCGTGTTCCAAGATGGTATCAGATAAGTCACGGCTTATTATTCGCCGTCCCGCGCCAGACTAGAAAGAAATGAAGGCATGATGAGCGCTGCTGATTTACCATGACTATAACAAGAACATGTTAAACTTTGTACTTTTGAAACGTATTATTTAGCATTTGAATTTGTTTACAAAATAATTACAGTAACAAAGAGATAAAAATCAGGATTATAACGGTTACATTTGAAATATTCAATAACTGTTTCTTGTTAAAAGTTAAAACAGTAGGTACAGTAGCCACGCGATCGCAGAGTTTCCGTTCATATTTTTATGCTGATTATGACCTGAAATGTTATATTAGCATATTATTAGGATACGTGGAATTACATTTAAAATATAATTCGCAATCACTGTTAAAATATATTATTATTACGCCGCAACTAAATACTAAAAACTAAGGTATTATCACGGTAACAGTGGCACACAAATTAGGTCTCTCACCGTCTCGAACGCACTAAACAGACAAGTTTTTTCTATTGTCACAGGCTATTACTTGATCATACTTCAAGCAATGGCTCTATCATTTCATTGAACACGTCTCTCTAGCAAAGTGAAATTCATGCTTCAGTCGAAACTTCGTTTGTATCAAGTAATTTCATTTTGAAACAGTCTCTAACATGGGTGTCGAAGATACGTAATGCTCACTTAACTTACCTTTTGTTTTTGAAATATATGAAATAAAAAGGTGCTTTTGACAATTTTCTAAGGCTCAGAATAACACTGCTCCAGCACGCGAGTTGTTAAAAAAATATGTTGCCTGTCAACGTCTGAATTGTGCTTTTATTTTACAATATGTTGATGGTAAATATATCGCAGATGTTTAATAGTTTCTAAAGAAACGTGTTTTTTTTGTGATGCAAAATGTTTACTAATTACGATTTTTAGGGCAATGTGGACGAATTAGAATACCTATATTAATAATGTTTACTCTGCGTTATTGTTATTTTACATGCATCAAAATGAAAAGCAAAGATGCATTAGTACATTTTAATTGAGTATAACTTGTTATTATGAGCATTAAAAATTATCACGGAAAATTAACTGTTTAATTGTGTCATTTTAATATCTAAAAAACACGAAATAAGATATGTGCATCTGAACGTGACGACAAATTTTTATTGTTCTAGACACAATATTTCTTATTTTAAGGTTAGCAAAAAAAAAAAATTCTCACAGAACGTAAAACATAAAAAAAAAAAAAAAATTATATGTGTCTTGTAATTTACAGCGAAAACCAATTACTTTCTACTCCTTACCAATAGTTGATTATAACATCGTAACGATCGAATATCATGTTATTTTAATGTGTAGAAACGATATTTCCTAAAATTAAAGTAATCGTACTACTACTCATAATATTCTGTGTAATATAAAAAAAGTTAAAAAAAAACTTCGGACCAGCTGGGATTCGAACGCGAAAATTTTTCTTACCGACCGCGCACTTTGCTACCTGAGCCAACAGCATTGACATCACAATTTCGTAAAAAAAATTTTACTAAAGCTTTCATATAGCAAACTGTCTACAAAATCATAATTTTCTTATTTATTAACAGTTTTAAGTTTTTGAAAAGCTTGTAGCTAATCACTTAACATTCTCGCCATCGTTAAGTTTTATATTATGTACAATTTTCTTGTGTTTGTTGACTTTTCGTTTTGTTAAATACGATTTTCGGCAGGCAAGAGTTTATGTTCGGTGAACCGGTTACAAGACCATCTCCGGATACAGAAAAGAAAGGGTCGAGTCCTATCTCGCAACCGTATTCCTAAACGTCCTGACGGTATCGAATAAGTCACGGATTATTATTTGCCGTGCCGTGTGCGGTTGTAAATAAATGAAGCCGGCGCTGGACAGTGCTTTTTTATAGAATAAGTAGCAGTGACTTTCAACAGCTATTTAACAAAAATGCGTTCTTTTTTTTTTTTTTTACATTTAAAACGTAATGTATTGTATTTTAAATAGTTTCAAACTAGAAGAAATCGTAACTACAGTAATATAGATTGAAAATTATGTAATATATCTTTCGAAATTTAAGTATTAAAAATAAAATTATAATCTCTTGTGCAAAGTAAATAAAGGAAGTTATTAAATTGCTATCTACGTGGACGTCTTTTGCGCGTTCGATACCTACAAATACGGAAGCTGTAAGTTCGAGAAAGCATGCACATCACTCATTACCCTAGCCTCTAGGCGCAAGTAACTAACTGGCGTTCTGTCTTCTCGCCGAAACACACCTCTACGAGACATAACTGTAATTTTGACGATAAAGGTGAGTTGTATACATCTGCACCCTATAGAAGATTCTGTAGCAAGATTTCAATGCTCGAAAAGCACCGCTAAAACACTCATGTTTGCCATTTTGGCCGCTTTACAATATGCTTTAATGATTACTGTAGAACCAGAAATTGGTATACACACGTATAGTAATCTTTGAATAATATTCCTAAGCAGACATTCCTCATGTGTGTTGAGCAGTTTTCGAATAATCTGGTAACGGCCGAATCTCGGCGCACCTCTCGGAGGCCTGGGAAAACGGCTACCAAAATGATGTGCACACGTATGCAGGACCTCGAAGGCTTTTCTTCTTTTTCTTTAAGTCTACTTTCCATTGTCCGTTTGTGTGTTTCTCAATTTCTCCTCCACATTAAAAAATCACGCTGCAAACGTAATCAAACTTAATAAAAATATAGTACAGTAGACTAAGTTGATTAGACTTATATGTAATTAGTTCATATTTTCATAATGGCGGTCATTTAAAATGCTATTTCTTCATGAGATAAACAAAATTAATTTTTTGAAGAGACACGTTGTTTATATTAGCCAATCAAAACGCTGGCAATGTGAATATCTATGTTTTCTCGATCACATGAGTTATCTACACTAACCATACATCTGGAAACCTCCAAACTCGGTACATATGTTTGATATTAACGTATTTTTAATATATCATTTTCAGTTTTAACACAGGATGATTCAGAATAGATTTTATTAGTACCACGTGGGTAAATTTATCATAAAGGAAGTTGAAAATGAAATTTCAATGATTACGTGAAATGGGCAACAGTTTAAAATTTACTTAATAATTTGTCTTCTTTTGATAAAATAGACTATTTGGTCTTTAATTGTTTTGGCACTTGTTATTTTGCTTTACATTTTAAGAAATTACATTTTGTAGTTATTTTCTGGTTAATATTACTACCACTATAATTCACTTCGCAGAAAAATTTTAGGACATATTTTCGACACATATTTCATAATCTTTCACCTCTTTAAAATAAAGAAATTATCCCGCATAACTAACAAGGAAATTATGTATTAAATGTAATTTGACGATTCAACGTTTATAATACTGAACATACTCTATTTCCTAATGTTTCATGTCAGGAATGTATTTATTTTCTCCTATAACAACTGCGCCGACTCTAAGAAAATTTAAAATTAAAAACTTGATTTTTCAAACTTTGGTTTAATTAGTTCCAATTGTTGTAGGTTCACTATGTTAGAAGATAGAATCACATTAAGAAACAAAGAAATATGTTCGTATGTTTACATCTACATGATCAATGTGAAATTTTTTGGTTTATTTGCACCAAATTAAGGAAAGTAGTCTTATTAGTTAAGCTTGTATTTTCTCGATATGCGCACATATCAATCGCAGATTAGTGCTCAAGTGTGTTTACTTTAAAAATAAAACTCTAATTTTTAAATGTGATCACTTACCTTGAGATTTTACTTACAAATACCGGAAAAAATATTAAGTTTAGAACATGCATTGGCACGCTTATTACATATCCTATCGTCTCTATGCACAAGTCACAGAACCAGCGAGCAGATGTGCTGTCGTACAAACGATTTTTTAAATTAGAACTTTACGAATCTGTAATTTTTTTTTCATATATTTAACTAAATTTTTTATTACAATGGCATGAGAATGGATATATTTTTTATAGCACGCTAGCTAGCTGTTTTCGACACACCCCGTTACAGATGTATAATTTTTTTTTCGTAGGTGAATATATCGTGAACACATTTCATTATTTCTGAAACTTTTATTTAACATGACGTAACGCAGATTAAATACGAGTTATTTACAAAAACATATAAATGACATTCGTTTTATTTTACTCGTAAAAATTTTATTTCGGAAATTAATTTTAAAAACATTGGAATGTTTGTAAATAAAAACATAGTGAGAAATTCTGAATGTTAGTTAAACGTATCGTATCTTACAAAAATGTGTTTAAATCAACAGTATATAACAGTGTGTAACAATTGCAATTGCATATTTTCTAAGTATGTCGGTTTTTAAAAGGTGCCTATTGCTCGTACGTATATTATGCATTCGATTTTTAAGCATTTAAAGAACAAAAAAGTCAAGTCATTCAATTCCGTAAACTAGACGTGGTATTCCTACATGTTGACTGCAATTTACAGGGGGAAAATTTTTCTATTCATCAATGGTTCATTGTATATTTATCTTATTTCTATATTTTTAATTTATTTTAATGCTTAGAAACTATATTTATGGAAATAAACTTTAATTAATTTTTTTCCTTAATGTGATACGTAATATATAAACAAGTAAAAAAATTAACTGACCGGGATTGGAACCCAAATAAAATTATTGTTGAGCTGAAACCTTATCGTTTGAGCTATTCAATTACTTTCGTTACAAAACCCGAAAAAATATACATATACTGCAAAGCTTTTAGAACCACAAATTTGTCTATTTTGGCTTATTTGGGCTTTTAAAATGCTAGTGGGTTATTATTTAGTATTCTTGCTGCCACAAAGTTTCATCTTCTGTATGATTAGAATGTTTTTGTTTTCTCTTTTATTATTAAAAACTATATTCGTTCAGCAAGCGGTAAAATACGTTGTAACGTGTGTAGCCGTCTGTAGGGCTAAGCGTACTGCGCATGTGTAGTTATATTAGGACAAGGAAAAGTCACAGATCAGTCCTGAATAAGCAATGTCCTGAACCTAACCCTTATACAAACGTTTAGGAATACCGATAAGGCCTAGGCAAGACATATGCTGCACCTAAACCCTTATACAAACGTTTAGGAATACCGATAAGGCCTAGGCAAGACATATGCTGCACCTAAACCCTTATACAAACGTTTAGGAATACCGATAAGGCCTAGGCAAGACATATGCTGCACCTAAACCCTTATATAAACGTTTAGGAATACCGATAAGGCCTAGGCAAGACATATGCTGCACCTAAACCCTTATACAAACGTTTAGGAATACCGATAAGGCCTAGGCAAGACATATG
>PNEQ01096716.1:7858-18618 GCA_003012365.1 Medauroidea extradentata | reverse complement strand
TTATATTTTGTGTAGGCCTAACGCAATTTAGCGTGTTTAGGATGAGGAAATGTGTTTTGTGTAGGTCTCAAGTGGTTTTTACTTATTTAAGATGAGTAACTTAAACTTTGTTTATGTGCATGGCTACAGCATTTTCGTGGGCTTAAGGATAAGATATGCATTAACGTGTTTCAAAGTGTATTAAAATGTTTATTAAATAATCTTTCACGCCCTCCTCAATACTTGTTTTCGTATTTAATAAACATAGATAAGAAAAACGTGTGAAATAATGGGCCAAGATTGGTTCTTTCTGAAGTGAATTTTATTTTCAAACGGCTGGAAAGTCAACAGAAAATGGAAGCATGTGCAACAAACGTAAGTAGAATGTGTGCCTGTGAAATGTTTATTTTTATAATACTGTAGGTGCAAAGATATTTTACTTGAACGCACTTTATACTGTATAACTTAGTTTACCTCCCACAGTTTGTTTTATGTTCGTCTGTTACAATTTTTTTCTGTGCTTAAGGGTGCAAAGATATTTGACAGCCTTATAAATTATTACGTACATAATACTATAATAAAATAAACTCACGCACGACGACATTTGGTAACGGCCGCGGTAGCGGTCATTATTTATCGAATAGGGCTAGAAATGGTGAGGGGGGGGTTTAGAGACTTTTTGTTTACGAGCGGGCCAAAAAAAAGGTACAGGCGGATTATCCGGCGTTTTGAATTATCCGACACCTCGGCCCCCTCCATTAAAACGGTTAATCGAGAGTTGACTGTAGTTTACTCTTCGGTCAGGCACCCACAATGAAACCCAAGTGAGCGGGTAATGAAAGAACTAGGTAGGTTGCTAAGAACCAGCCGTTCCCCCTGGATAGAAAGGTGTACGTGGTCCTGAGGGGACGGTGTCGCTGGATGATAGCAGAGTGGATCTCTGAAAGAGAAATCAAACGCCTACAATCCCTTTCCACAACATCAGGCTTCCTATGGTCATATATCCACAACCTACGAACCACTCCCACCACAATTCCACCTCTTCACACTCCTATGGGGGTGGCGGAGATGGCCTAAGAGAAATCGGAAGCAGTAGCCGCCCACCTCCAAACCACATTCTCCCCGGCCTACATCATATCCCTCTCCTCTGACTCTTCGGAAGATGAGGAAAATCCTAATACACTTTTCCATCATGTCACCCTTCCTCTTCGCCCCCAAAGACCTAATTTTCCTCCGTCCACCCCCACTGAAGTCCACAAGATTCTCTCCACTCTCCGAAGAAGTGCGGCTCCTGGTAGTGATGCCATCCCTGCACCATCCTCCGAGCACTTCCCCGAAAAGCAACCATCCTTATTACTAAACTTATCAATGCCATCCTTCTCACTGGCCACTTCCCCACATCCTGGAAAAATGATGTAGTAATCCCCATCTCAAAACCAGGCAAACCATTTAATAACCCCTTTTCCTACAGACCAATTTCCCTTCCTACAATCCTCTCTAAAGCTGCAGAGAAAATAATACTCCCCTGGCTCCTACCCTCCATCGACACATCTTAACTCCTCCCAAACCACCAATTTGGATTCTGTCCTACTCACTCCACCACTCACGCCATTGCTCGTGTGGAGCACATTGTGGTCCGAGGATTCTCAAGGCGGCAACACATGAGCATGGTATTCCTTGACCTGGCCAGAGCCTTTGATTCCGTATCACATTCCCTCCTCATATTCAAGCTTGCTGCCACCGATATTCCTGCACACCTCATCCACATACTCTGCTCCTACCTGGATGGCCGCACCTTCCGAGTACGAGTGGAGAGTCACCTATCCCACCCACGTCCTATCCCACCTGGTGTTCCACAAGGCTCCATCCTAAGTCTCATTCTCTTCTCCCTTTTCATAGCCGATATCTCCTCTCCACCCGGTACCTATCTTGTCCAGTATGCAGATGACACCAGCACCCTGGCATCCTCAGTCAACCAGCAAATGCTGGTTGATCGTCTCAACCGTGGCAACACCAACCTAAATTCCCAATTCCGTAATCACTGCATCTGCCTCAACCAGTCCAAAACTCAAGAGATTCTCTTCTCCTGTCAACTCACTGATCCAGATATCCACCCAAAATTCTTCCAGTCTCCCATTCCGTGGTTACCCACTGTCCGCTACCTAGGGGGTCACCTTTGATAGCAAATTCACCTTCATCCCCCACCTACCTTCCTCCACAACCAAAACCCGTGCAGCCATGGCACAGCTCACCCCCATCCTCAAACCTTCCTCAGGAGCCCCACTTCCTACCCGAACCACAATCCTTAAATCATTCATATCTCCCCTACTTACCTATGCCTGTCCTAAATGGGCACACTCCTCAAAATCCAATCTATGCCCCCTGATCAGAACTTCTTTTCTATGTATCCGTATCACCCTTGGCTTGCCCAGAGCCACCCTCCGACAACATCTCCTTACCCAATCCGCTCTCCCTCACATCCACGAAACCATATCTGCCATCACAACAATTTCAACTCCAAACTCCCCACCCATCCAAACCCGCTAATCCGACAGATGGCGGAGCCACCGCTGGTGACACCACACCCTAGACGCCCTCTACGAAGTACTGACAACCAGCATGACCAAGACTCTGATGACGACAACACCTAACAATGAGGGTTTGAGTCACTGATATTGGTGCCATAATATGTATTATTATATGTATTTATTGCTAACTAATTGCTCATGTTTCCTGAAAACTTCGTTTGTTATTTAAATAATACTTTGTAATATTTAAAACATGATAATTTTGTAACTAAGATAGAATTGTAAAGAGAAGATTTAATGTTATGTAAATTGATTCCTGTACTATGTTTTTATTGTATTTTTCTTTCTCATACTGCAGCGTCAAAAAATCCCAATTGTAGATGCATGAACCATCTAAAAATTGTAATTATTTCTTAAAAATGATTTCTTTTGTGTAAATAATGTTTAAACTCAAGAACATTTTTGTTGGAAAGATTTATTTTACGTGTACCTCCTGTATATTCCAAAAAATAAATATTTTGGACGGGGCCGGAAAATACTTCCGGCCCCAAATTAAAAAAAAAAAAACTAAATTGTGTAATGTGAAGTTAACGTTCTGGTTGTAATTGTTGTGACGTTAAAGAGTATTATTAATGCTAAGTGGCAAAATAATTTCCAATTTATTCTAAGTGGACTTTCTAATGGCATGCACAAAATGTCTACAGAGCTAAAAAACTATAATTTCCAGTTGATGAAAAACATCATACCGGGACACGTGTATCCCTTGGTTATGCCAATTCCAGCAAAAAATAAATTGTAAATAATGGTAAAATTATTGAACAGAGTTCTGTGACGTACGGGCCGTTTACAGAAAAACTAAAATCCATTTGCGTGTCAAATTACGACCAACTGAGGAATTATTTTAATGAATGATGTGTAGGTGCAACGGTACAAATAAACCAATTAATGATGTTTTATCGTCGGAAACAGCAGAAATCATAGTCAGAAAACCTGAAATTGAAAATTTTTGTCCCTCAAATAGTTGTTTCAACTGCTTTAAAACACAGACATAACCTTTTTTGTCAATCAGTGCTTACTCAATATTTACCACTTACTGTATTTTTTTTTTTAACTTCAAATTTTTTAAAACAAAATACAATATAATTCTTGGGTGTGGCCTTACATGTTTGGGAGTTTATTTTTGTGAAAAATTGTTTGGTTACATTTTTAATAGCTATATAAATGTTAAATTAATACAACTTAGTACCATTAAAAGCTCTTTCTGCATTTCCCACTTTTTACACCATTTTTGCAGGATCCCTTGAATGGTGTAAATAAAAGGAGGTCTACTGTATTTTTCAAATATTAATTTTAACTAAATAATTTACTAAAATACCCACAACCACAATTTTCTATAATTTTACCTTGTGTTCAGGGGTGTAGGAACATTTCATATTTCAGGATACATATTGGAACACTCAACCTCCATCCCCTTCCCTGGGAAAATTTTGTTTTTAAGGTGTAAAATGGTGCAATTGAAGCAATTTTCGTACATAGACATGCTAAATACAGTAAACTCTCGCCAGTCCGTAGTTCGAGAATCCGTGGTACTCAAAAATCCGTGGTTTTCTCAAAGCAATGTTCGTTTTGATTATTGCAACATGCTGCGCCATGCTGCACTGCACCTAGCTTCTTCGGGTTTGTGCTGCGCTGTGCCGCGCTGCTACAGTAGCAAGCATTAACGGTACTAGTAGCAGCAGATGCGGCAAGCCCAAGGTCAACGTGTCTTCCCGGAACACAACAAACCGATAAGACGTGCACGGACACTGCTCACGGTATTTGTTAGTGTTGTCTGTTGTGAGAATGGCGCCGGTAAGAAAAAAGAAGCACCAATGTTAACACTAAAACAAAAGTTCGAGATTTGCAAGTAATTGGAGCGGGGTGTAAAGGTTTCTGCAATCAAGAAAGAGTATGGCATCAGCGAGACAACTGTATACGGCATTAGAAATAGTAGCGCCAAACTTAAAATGTTTATGTCGAACAGCAAGTCGGAGAAAGGATTTCATGATCGGAAAACACTCCAAACTGCCAAACTACAGGATTTGGACAGTGCACTGTACAAATGGTTTTCGTTAAAACGATTAAAAAATAGGTAGTGGAAACAAAGATAACGATAGTGACGAAGCAGATGTAACGTGGAGTGCGGCCGCTGCTTGGGACACGCTAATGAAATTTTCAGAGAGCAAAAAAAAGACTGTTACTCTGTGTCGGACGTAATGCAATGCCATATCCTGTATTCTACCTTCCTTCACAAAAGAAGACAGGCCATCAAACAGACATCCTCACTCACGTGGTGGGACTATCGACACAGTAACATTGTGAGCCGACTGCTTACACCTCGTGTGCTGTTAATTGCAACTCTAGAAATAATTAAAGTCTATTTTTTGTGTGTTTCCTTAGTTTAATGTGTGTGCAAGCTATTTGGCGTAAAAGTGTATAAATATTATTAATCTGTGCATAAAGTGATTAATTTTTATTTTTTCGTGCCTTGTTTGGAATAATCAATGATTGCGGTAAGTAAAATTTAAGGTCTTGCTATGTGCACTGTAGTTTGCTTCGCCGGCACACGGGCGGAGAAAGAAATAGTAATCACTGTTTCTGCCGCTCTGTGACAATGACAAGTTGTTAACGACTTGACGGCTCGCAGCCGGCTGCCCGTGCCCAGAGCCGGCCGGCCAGTATTGCCAAACGTGTTCGAGGTGCCGTTTTTATAAATTATTTTATTTCAAACAGCGTTGGCTTATACCTGTAAGTCCTCGATTTATGTTGGGGGAAACGTTCCTAAAAACCATGATGTTTATCAGGACGACGTAAATCGGGGACTTACAGTACATGAAACTTTTTTTTTTTTTTTTTTTTTTTAAATGGAAAATACAGTATTTCAAAAATCCGTGGTTTTCAGAAATCCGAAGGTCACAAATCCCCGAGACCCCCGGATTTGTGAGAGTTTACTGTATAATTGAACTTACTTGAATTGAGATTTTTCTAGAAAATTGCTTTAGCGAAAAGCTTTACAAAGAAACAGTTAACAATCCGGGAGCTTAGGGCATGAAAAAATTAATTTATGTATCAGAAAAATATAAACAAGAACATTACACACCGTAATTAAAGCAATTGTGTCCATAAATGTTATTGTTACAATTGCATTTGTGCTGTTTGTGAAGCAAGATTTGTGTAATAACCAAGAATCTGTGTAATAACTATGGAATAAAAATAAAAGTGGGGTATTCCTCATCAGAAATTTCATTAAACGTGCATCTTAATTGTTTTGAAATCTTCAGGATTTCTATGTTCATCACGAATATACTATGATACTAATAATAAAGTTATGTGATGAATTTAATCTTCAAGGAAAGAGTATAACAAGGTTATTATTTTCGTGGTAATATACATAAATATTGCACATTATTTGGTAGTACGAGATTACATGAGTTACATGAGCTATTTGTTATAATGTAATGATTACATTAAAATGTTGCTTCACTCCAAGTCGTTCAAAGTACAAATATTTTCCTGACTTTTATGGTAAAAGTGATTCTACTACCTCGCATGAAAATTCTCAGGCCTCCCACACTCAGCAATCTCAGACACCAGGACTTCTGACGCAGCTAGTACACAAACAACACTGAATTAAACAAAAAAAAAACTAACGCCATATCGCTACTTGAAAGACATATAAAGATAAAACTAGAGATACAAGAAGCCATCATCACAACCATCCACCTCTCATCTGTCCGTCTGTTAATCATGTCATCAACAGCCAATCAGCAGCCCCCAAAAATGTTATCCATCCATCAAAACATTAGCAAAATTTAACTTCTGACGATGGACGAAAGTACAGCCTCACAAAGTCACCTTTCAGTAAACTTTAGAGGCTTACACACCTGACGCATAAAGGGTATTGTAGCATGCCGTGCCTATTCTTTTCTACGCAAAACAGCTATGTTTATCTACGAAAAGAACACACGGTTAAAACTAGGCTTCTATCATTTTAAAATTGCAACATGCGTATTAGAAACACGTTTTTGGGACCCCTCAAGATGACTAAAAACTGCTTGTTTTAGACAGCTATAACTGGAAAAATATGACCCCAATTCATAAAATACAACGTTGGAAGCATGTGTTGGACTTTATTACACACTTTCCACAAATAAAGTGGTAGTGTTGCCGCTTTAAGTCCCATAAGAGTAGTAGTATGAAAACACTATACACTAGTTTTGGCACACGCAAATACCCAGAAGTGATGGTGTTACAGTCAAGTATGAAAAGCAGAACCTTATCACTTCACTATCTCCATGCATCAAGCTCGGAAAATTACATCCTGTGTATAGCCCTCTTAAAAGGCTGTGAAGTTTATTGCAAAATGATTTTAACTTAAACACCTGTGTTTCCTTTGTGATTTAATTGGTTTAAACAACCTTTACTTATTAGAAAATTTTCAATTTAGCTACATACGGGAACATAATTTCCTCTGTATGAAGCACTTAGCATATATGTCTTTAGCGCTGCTGAGGGGTGACATGATGCAAAAATGGAGCAGCGCCGGAATGAACGGTGGGAGAAATGGGTGATACCCAAGAAAATCTGCTGACCTGCGGCATCATATGACACGATTCCCACATGCCAAAACCAGAGGCCGGAACCCGTAGGGATTCGAGCCCAAAGCACATTGGTGGGAGGAGAGTGCTCTAGCCACTACGGGCACATATATATGATGCAGTCAGTAAAATAATAATGAATTAAGTTTTTTTATTTGTGTAGTGATTGTATTTGTTTTGACAAATTTCAGGCTCACTAAATATTTTCTAGCTCTTTAATTACATAAACTTCTATAATATAATTTTCCTTACGTAATATAAATAACATATTTTTATGTTTCATTAAATTTTTAAGATAATATTTTTGTCAAATACTCATTCTTCTGCTGACTTAGTAACTTAGTTGGTAGCATTGATAAATCAATGAACGTACAACACATTAAACTTCGCAAATTTCATATCTACATTACATATAATATGGTAAAATCTACAACATGTTGCCTAGAAGAATGCTTTGAAAATCCATAACCATTTTCACATACCTCCACACATTTTTCTTTTTTCTTTTGATGCAACGGCATATCATACATTAAAATAATAATTTAATGGCTTCTTACTCACTTTGTGTAATTTACTTTGACACTGCACACACAATCTATACATATTCTATACATATAAAATTAAGTGCCCCACTTACACTCATACACTCGTCAACGCACAGCCCAAATTGCTGGACCTAAACATATGAAATTTTGGAGGATATACCGTAGGCACTCACTAAGGTTTTTCTTTTTTTCAAATTTGAAGGTTAAGGAAGTGAAAAGTGGTGAAATGTGTTTTCAATGAATCCTAAATGTCGCTTGAACCAGTTGTGATATGAAGATGCTTTTTACTTCAAAACAACGCTTACAAAATTGCATTTTATTCATTTTTTCTTATTTTTCTAAATTCAAAATTAAGGTAGTGACAAACTGTAAAATGTATTTCCAATAGCTTTTAAAACTGTTGTGATATTGATTGATTCTTGCCGTAAAATCAAGCCTACACACATATTGTGATGGTACCTGTCCTAGAACTTCCTCTCACATTTACCTCGCTGCTCAGGTCCTCGATGAAGTGTTCCTTACATCAACCACGCCGTCGATAGATCAAGTCTCTTTACTCTCAGTTATGGGGTGGGTTCGACAGTGAAAATGAGAAGAGATCGACTTAGTGGTGAAACTACTAACTTTTATTGACCGAGGCTGATAGCTTACAGTGGTGATACTTAATTAACACGTGGCAGTCAGTTCTAGCATTATAGCATTTACAATACGAAAGAGAGTTTCCTTCACAGCCATGATTTACCCACATTACGGCCCGCGCACGGAGTTTACTTTAGCTCACCACATTATAATTATAATTCTAGGAAACAAAGGAAAAAACAACTACATCGCATGCTTTCCTCACAATCACCCGGTGCTATTACAGCACTACCCTTCACCTTACGAGAACAGATGGACGAAAATATGCTGGATTAAATAGTAGAATAATATACGGCTCGAACTCGGCCCACGTGGTGAGCTACAACCCACGCTAGCAGCACATCCTTACACCTTGACGGTCGCAGAGAGACTGGGGTGAGCAATGGCCTCCGTCGCGCTCACAAGCTAGCGCGAGGGTGCCACTGTTAATAGTATTTCCGGAAATTCTCTTTAGTCCAGAATATACTAATTTAAATAAAAAAAGAACCAAAGCTTTACAAAATGATAGCGGCAGGGCTAAAGTGAACAATACTGTTTACAAAATTTTTATCTTATATCTGAAACGGCTGGAAATAATAAAACAAATATCGCACTCTGCCGAGTGACGTAGTTTCCTGCCCTGGAACAACCTGGGTTAGCCATCTACTCGGCTAGACAAAAAGAGAAAGAAAGAAAGGAAGCCCTACTGACTGCATTGGCTCAACAAACATTAAAATCCTGCATAACTTTTTTACACTCAAGTTTAAGAAAAAGTTACAAAAGACAAAAAATGCAGCAAATTCAATCAGCTGTAAGTAGACACCCAACATGGCCTACCTCAAACAAACTTACAAAAACAATGATTATCACTATTGCCCTATAGACTGGAATGACTGTCACGAACCTGATACATTCAAAACATTAAATTGTTACAATAGCTGGAGCTCTGACTTGTGCTCAAAAGACATTTAAGATATGCTGATTCTTCAGAATGGGATCCCTTACAGGCATTAAGGGGAAAGTCCATTCACTGGTTGTACTTGAATGAATTTTTAAATAAAGAAACATTCACTTTAACTCACAGGCAACAGATCGACAGCCTGTTGGCAAGCCGGGCAACAGTACTACTTAAACTTTTGTGGGCTTTTAATCTCATCATTTTAAACTTGCACATATTTTAACACTATATTTATGGTTCAATGATCCCCTTGAAATCTCAGAGGCTCTTTTATGCATTTTGGCAAGTCATCTGCTGTATTAAGCTTCAATGGGAACTTAAAGTTTAAATAAATATAAATTATATATAAAAAAATGATAACTGTCCACATTAGGGACTGATGAGGCCAGCTACTTCACAATACTGATAAAGCAGTTTCAGGAATTTTTGAAATTCTACCTCTACTCTAAGAGCATTAAAAAAATTAAACCTGGTTTCAATTAAGGAGGACGTTACCGCCAAATTTTAATTGTTTTAATAATTTTTATATTTGTACGATATATGGTTTGTTTTGTAGACATACACTATGACTATATTTTACAATAATGAAAATGTTATAGCTTTCACAGTTTGTGTATGGTGACACGTTAAATCTCAAATTCGCATAAAACATTTTTATACAAGAAACAAAAAACCAACCGACTTAAAGATGATTAATTCACACAGAACAACCGTGTCATGGGCTACGTCAAGAAGTATGTATTAAAAAAAACTGCAGAATATTTGCAAATCTTTAAATTTCAAATACAGCAATATTTAAAAATTACTGTGTGTATATATATATATATATATATATATATATATATATATATATATATATATAACCGTTTTTTTATAAATATCTTGATGTAACCTTTGGTATTGCTCTTCAGTGTGAATTATTTTGTTTCTCGAAGTCAGGTTGTTTTTGTTCCGTGCATAAAACCATTTTATACAAATTTGAGCTTCGACCAGTCTCTACATCAAAACTATGAAATCTAGAAAATGTTCATTACTGTAAAAATACTGTCACAATCTATGTCTATAAAGTAAACCATGTAGTATTGTACAAATATAAAAATTATTTAAAAATTTAAATTTTGCAGGGAGCCCTACATCTCCCTTAATCTTCCGTATCTCGCAGATGTGTTGAAATATTGAAATTATTTCTGAATAGGAATGAAACTTGTAAATACTCAATACTGTAAGGCATTTGGCCATCCCACCCCAGCCTATTCTGAATTTATATATATATATATATATATATATATATATATATTTTCTTTTCCTTTTCGTAACGTCTGCCTTTGGCTTTAATTATT
This sequence comes from Medauroidea extradentata, assembly GCA_003012365.1. Classification (NCBI taxonomy): domain Eukaryota; kingdom Metazoa; phylum Arthropoda; class Insecta; order Phasmatodea; family Phasmatidae; genus Medauroidea; species Medauroidea extradentata. Next base: position 8,013 of record PNEQ01096716.1, on the reverse strand, counting down.
GTGGTTAATAGTTATTAAAATCATTATTTTCATTGTTTGGTAATTTAAAATCCCCCGGCGTCAATATAGGCCTAGGATCCCTGGATGCTTGACTGAATTTTGGTTTGTAACAACTTAGTGTAATTGTTTATTTTTCAAAGTCGCCCGGCGGTAAT
>PNEQ01096703.1:0-11361 GCA_003012365.1 Medauroidea extradentata | reverse complement strand
TGTTCTATGAACTTAATTATTTACGTTTTCGTGAACACATTTCAGCTTTTAATAGTTACGAAGTACAGTAGAAATACGAAACCGAAATATTTTTCTAAAGAAGCAATTTAAAATGGGCAACAATTTACCATCCTTTCCGCAGAATATATTTTGAGGGCATTTTTCCGTGGCACACGACGAGAAAACAGAGTTGGTTTGTTGATGAGGTCGTTTGTAACCTTAAAAACTTTGTTTTAAACATTTATGCAAATGATAATGTAAATAAATAGCTAATGTGTTTTGCAAGTAGGCTACCTGTTTAGCTAATAGCTTGTAACAGTGACATTACCTCTATATTTTCGTTGCTGGGATGGGTGGTTTCAACATCACATCTATCTCGGCCGACTTGTTTCCACATTACACGTGCTTTACATTTACGAGTAATGCTGTTGGGATTATCTTTATTTCATAAAATAGGGCTATCATTTTAGTTTTAAGTCTTTCGTGAGACTTGCTGTCTACACATATCACATCCTCCCTATCTCGGTGAACATTGAAATTACAATCATCTAGACCTAAATAAATGTATTGCAGTATAGTTGTACGAGAGCCACTCGTATTCACTACACATTAGCAATGAATTATTTAGAAATAATCAACGTATCACGATTTGATAATTTACAACTCGCTGAAAGACGAATACCACATGTATTGCCCAACTAGGTAGTAGGCCTACACTCACAAATACCATGCCACACAAGTTAAAATAAGTAACGTGAATTTCAAAACTAGGTCACTCAAATTAAACCCAGTACAAATATAAAATGTATATATAATTTTTGCTCTAATCGCGTCACACGTCTATCACTTTAGGCACTTTATGTTCCGTTAGCAACATAAAGTATGTAAAAACTGGTTACAGACGAAAACCACTTTGATGTGTTCCAATTGTATTACAAAAATGCTACTCTCCATAAATATAGTAAATTATCTGAAATCACAGTAACTGGCAACAAAACCACTAAAGTGGCAATTCTGCTAGGTTCGGCTATATTCGTATCACTTCGGTGAGAAACTACTGCATTCGTAGCTTCTAAAACAGCGTCTCGTAGCCAATCCCCTCCCATGTTCCTTCCAATCCCTTCATTCACCCGAATACTGTCGCGGCAATTCTACCCACTGGAAGCGTTATTGGGAGCGCTTTTAAACAGCTTGCTTTGGTTGTTTACGAGTTCTTTTCTTCCTTTTGACAGTGTTGTAATCCGAACGGAATTCGTAAAAGATACACCTATTTGCACGAGTCATAGTTAGCTTCTAGTGGAGACAAAGTTACAAGTAAATATTTATTATAATCAGAGAATTGTCAGGAAACTGCCTGGGTAATCACTGCTTGACTTGCTTACCCTGACGAGATGCTACTGATGGTGAAGGAAGTCTGCACCGAGAATGGATTTATTGACATCGGCCACCACGAAATGCCTAGCCAGATCTTTCCTGAATCCTAAATTAAGTGATACAGTTAAACAGCCATATGTTGCGATTGGCGAACCATTAGCAGCGACAAGGGAAAAATTCGACCATGGGTGTTGGCCAGGCAACCTCGAGCGTGGAAAGACACAAACATCAGCACCAGTATCGACTAAGTACAGTACCTTGGATTGTCGTTCTGTGATGAACAGGCGGCAGCTCGGAGGTTGAGAAGGGTCACTGGCTACCATTATGGCCCCTCCGGATCGTTTCCCGTAGAATGTGGGCAAGGTGCTGTGCATTTCCGTACCGCCTCACCAAAGTGGCTATGGTACCAACAGGTCCCCGGTAGGCCCCTGCTGAGAGAGCACGGGCGGTGCCCCCTTGATGCGGAGCGGTCTCGGCGGCCGTGTTGCTGAGTTCTGTGGGCCGTTGCAGACTCAATCTCCTGGCGCAACGTCGTAGCCATTTCAGCTATTTTCTCAGACATGAGAGTGGCCATCCTGGTGAACATATCCTCGAGAGAAGCAGCTTTGGCCACCTTTGGTCGTGAATTAGTGTCCGCAATGGCATCTACCAAGTCGGCCAGCGAGTCCAAGGGTGAGTTCACTTTGGTGGCGAGGATGGCTTGTGTCGTTGATGGGAGGCGACCTAGCCACAATGTTCGCAGAAGGTTGTCGGGAATGGCGGTCCCTGCAAGAGTGCGGAGATGTCGGAGGAACTGTGAAGGCCTCCGGTCACCCATCTCTTCGCGCTCCTGCGACACCCTCATCAACTTAATCAGTTCACATTTGAGTCTTTCGTACTTTCCCGCAAGTGGGGGTCGCATGAGGATGTCGCGGACTTAGGTAGCATACTTGCAATCCAGGTTGGCTGCCACATAGTCGAACTTAGTATCGTCCTCTGTGATGCAAGCGATAGCAAACTAGCTTTCAACCTGAGCAAACCACATTTCGGGGTCGGAGACCCAAAATGGCGGAATGCGCACCGATACACAGTCAATGGAGACGGTGGAAGACGGTGGGTCCGACATGGCAGAGTTGGCTGGAACTAACCCTTACGAGCCCTCGACACACTTTAAAGATAGCATGTGTCGCTTCGCGGTACTCCGATGCGCGTGTCCTTATACACACTACTTCCCAGCGCGATGCTAAGCGGTGCGGGAAGCATGCACAGCGCACGGAGCCTAGAGGCGTCATAGGTATCGGCGTGGTGCGGGAGACAGCGTGGCGGACCGGAGACAGACGGGCGCTGTGTGTATCATGATTTAACATTATAACTTGTAAGCTTAAGTAATTTATGTGTAACCTAGAGTTTATATTCAGAGCGAAAAATTAATATAGGACTGTAAAGAGAGGTTTTCATGTCGCCTGGCTAGCGCTCCGCTCTTTCCCGTCCCCGGCTCTGCTCTACCACCATCCAGAACATGGCAAGTCCTGTCGTGGGTCAGGAAGAGCAAGCAGGCCGCTACCCTGCACATGTTATCGGGCAGTGCAGCTAGCAACATCGCAAAAGACGCTACCATCCTGAGTTACAAGACCGGTTGTTACCGCAGACATGCCTATACTCCTTGCCCCACCCTCTCGCCTCTTCCTGCAGACGTAGTATTTACAGCTTTCTTCCCCAAAACAAACCAGCCAACTGCTGGTGGTTCAGATTTCGGACTTTAGAGCGCAGTACAGCACTGCATAGGCAGATACTTTTGACTATGAAGTCTATGAAACACGACATGACATGTATGATTTTCGAAAGCTCAATATCATTAATCTGACATGTTACGTAGCGTCTGAAGGTACTAATTTAATCTATAATAACCATACTATGCCCTTGCGTGATTTTTTTCAAACTTTGTAAGTACATAGTTTAAATAAGAATAAATAAATGTCTCATTCAATGCCTGTACATCAGTGCCAATAAGCAAACTTTTATTTCAATTATTAGTTGCAGTTAAACGAATTAAATCAAAAGACTAGGCATCAAAGCCTACATGAAGGCTTCATAAATGTTGTATACTCGTTTTGGACAGAAGTATCAAAATACAACCATGTAGTGAGCTTCCAGAATACCATAAAAAACTATTCTGAATGTAAGTTATGTATCCTATCTCATAAATATGTGATGACATCAATAGTACATAACAAATGCATTTGCATATTTTCTAAGTAGGCTGGTTTACAAAAGGTGCCTATTGATCATATGTTCAGTATTCTTTCGATTTATGAACACTAAGAACCAAAAAGTATATTCATTAAATTCCATACACCAGACGTGGTTTTCTTAATGACTGACTGCAATTTACAGAGGAAAAAATTTCTATTCATCAACAATAGTAGGGGAGTTTGGCCGATTCTGGAGCAAAAGGTTTGAGGCATTGGAGCCTTGGAGATGCGGCGGCCATTTTTTTCCTGCTGGTATCTTGTTTCTGCCCAGCATCTTGTTTTCAGCCACTATCTTGTTTTTTTTATTTTCTCCTTCTCTCTCATTCCACTCATAATATCCTCCTGCTCTAACATTCATCAGCTCCCCGGCTGTAACCCTCATCTCCCATTCCTCCTGTTCTGTCATTCTACTCATACTTTTCTCCTGTTCTCTCATTCCACTCATACTTTCCTCTTGCTCTCACATTCATCAGCTCCCCAGTTATAAGCCTCATCTCTCATTCCTCCTCCTCCCCTCTTCATCCACCCCTCCCTTAACTCACCACCCCCAAGCCTCTTCTTGTTTCCCATTGTACATCACCTTGGTAGGGGGTTTCATAGTCAGCAGCCATCTTTATTTCCAATTTATCCACTTTATTCGACTCCACCAGACGGTGTGAGTGTTAAAGGAAGACATAATGTACCATAGACTGGACTCTCACACATATCATCACTATTATTTTATTTTTATGCATGCCTTCATGCAGAGACAAGTCTTGACAGGTATGATATTTCGTTGATGTATCACCACCATAATGCTATTCATTCATAATTATTTTATTTTTTAAGCTTTGTAATAATTATTTACAGTGTATTACTTTGTGTATAGTATGATATGTAAATATTGATTGAGTGTACTATGACTCAAGCATCTGATGCTCTTTAAAAAAAGTTGTAATAGGTTTATGAAGAAAACCTCACAGATATGTTCAAAAAACTAATTTACTAACACTAATATTTACATTGATATTGACATTTCTCTACGTATCCAATCACGAAAACACTACAAGTTTTGCAATAAACTGTCTCGCATCTGCAGCATTTCTCCTCGCAGCCTTCGCACTTCTTAAAGAATGCTACAATTAATATTACACAAATGGCAAGTGTTGTGGGTCGTCATGTTATCTCCTTCCTGAACTGTACCATACCTCTGCATGTATCCCACATAGTGTCACTTCCTCCTCTTCCTGTTCACTATTATTGTACACTTCGTCAAAGTCCTTGGTTCATACGATGGATGAGCTCATTGTTGAACACAGAGCGTGCTCACTGCGATCATCCTGAAGGGGCAGAACCTCGACCTTGGAGACATCGGTCATGGTAGCCCTGCAGCGTTGTCCTCTTCATCGCTCCACAGCAATGGTAGAGATGGATGCACTGGTGTAGCTGATCTACGAACTGGCTACCTGCTTCGGTCGCGCATAATAAGAATAAGTGGTGGTGCTGGAGTATATGCCTCCATGTGAGACGAATTATATCATCAAATGTTTCGGCGTCTTCCTCTAGTAAGGCATGGAATACTTCCTTTTCACTCGACAAGGCAATATGAACTGGTAGAGGTGTAAACACCTGCCTGCCTCCGTTTATGCATCCTCTCTTCGCACGTCGGACGAGTCTCTACACCTGCGTGGAGCATGGTTCAAGGGCTGTGGCTGCGCATGGGAGTCGCATGTCGTCCAGCTTAATGACTCAAGCCATTAGGCTACTGGACAGTCCAGCTCCTCCCGAGGACGAGATGACGAAACTGCACTCCTTACCCCGACCAGCTCATCGCCTCGACTTTCAACACGCTCAAAGTTTGTGTGCGTAGTCATCACCGACTGCCTTCCAGGCACCCCAGTAGCATTATTTTCCATTACCAATAAAAAAAACATTTGCTAATAAATAAATGTATTAATTTATTCCTTCATACAAAATAATTCACAATATTTATACGTAATTTTCGATTGACGAATCAACCTGTCGTGGCTTGCATCGTACCCCAGCCATCGCACTAGCACCTTATTTCCTTTCTTCTTCAATACCGTCTCGACCAAATACTAGTTTAGATAATTGGTAACATGAATTTCTTCGCTGTAGAAGCCTCCTCGAATAGTCTTGCCTTCCGCATCTTCTAGGTAGTAGGTCGTTGGTTCGTAGTGACAAATCTTGACCACTTTAAATATTTTAGTGCTCCAGTTTGGTGTGTAGCCTCTTGTAAATGTTCCCTTCACTCGCCATATCCTTACGTAGTCTCCAATCTTTGCTTTAGGTTTGTACAGGTCCAGTTTCTTTTCGTTTTTATACACAGTTTGTTGTAAAGAGTTTTCCTTGACTTCTGCAGGCTACATGCTTGTGGTCCGACGTAATTTATGATTATATTTAACACAAGCTTCTGCAATATATCCAGCCAATTGTAACTTTCTTGTGCTGAAATTTTTTTTCCAAATTTCATTCTTCAGAATACAATAAAAGTGTTCACGATACTAGCCTTAAGATCGCTAGGTAGGGTAATGGTTTATTTTATGTTTTGACACCAACACTCCAAATGACGAGTTTTAGAATTGCAGGATTCAGCATGTAGATTCTTGCTCGGACCTTTATGTTGCAAAACAATTTCATCGCATTTGTTATATCCCAACCAGTCTTAGTTATTATGGTCGCAGCCCGCAAATGTTTAATGTAGCAGTCAAGAACAACCAGAATGTACATGTAAACTTTATACTTGCAAGCATAAGAAATCATGTCAACCGATTCTGCTTGATACAAGTACTTCAAAGCAAACACCCAAACTATACTTTGAGACCAGTTTCACCTTGCAGGCTTGTGAAGCTCGCTAGCTGTCTTTTGGTGTCTCATTCTATGTATCCGTCTATACATAATTATTCGATGATGCTGGGTATTTCACTCGCATGACAATTATTTCTAATCTGCTGAGAGGCAACTAGTGTACATTTGTCTACAATTTTGTTAACGTCATTCCAGTAAACATATTCTGGAAATCTCCCATATTCCCTTTTCTTACATAGATCGCGACCAGAACCTATGAATACACCACGCACATCTCTACACTCTCTGCAACCGTCTCCTCACACAACTATGCATGCTACACATAAGTGAATGCATGCTACATGCTCTCCACAATCTGGTCCATATTTACCACAAATTCTTCACTCTCCGCCCTCCTTGAGGACCGCCTTATTTCGTTTATCATTTGTTTTGTTGCGTGGAAACTATGTTTCATTATTTTAACTCATGTATGACTTACATATTTTAGCTATCATGCATTGAACTTAAAATAATATTCATCTCTAGTCCACTCACATCAGACTTTTATAATGACATAGTTTTCATGCATTGTGAAGTAGGATTTACATAATGTTTTACACTGTGACTAAAATATTCTTTGCTTCCCGCTTATTTTATATTAACTTTCAAGTCACAGGACACGATTTCAACTAACCAGTTCCAGCCTACCATTACCCGAGGTGAACCATCACAGCATGACTTAATTTGGCACGATGCCATCCACTCTACATCATATTAAGCACTTTACATACATACAGTAGGAAGTTAATTATCAATGTTGCCATCCTTCTGCATAACATTTTGCTACACCAGCACTATATTGTAATTTGATATAGTAAATTTTAATTAATTTACAAACATACATTAACAAACCACCATTCCACTCGACCTATCATTATATTTCAGATGCTACTCATAACACAACTCAACCTCCGAGACCTGTTTCACCTTAATGTGCCTTTATGTGCCTCAGAAACCAAACATTTCTATTGTAGCGATCCTGACATCAATTACAGTTGAATGGTGTTATGCAGAAGGCGTCCAAGCCACAGATGTAAAGGACAGACCAGCTCCTGAAATATTATACATTAAAACTTCAGTAGCTAAGCTACCAAACTCAAGCAGATAAAGGTTATTTTAAAATACGATATATTAATTAACAAAATAACAAATGATATTTAAGTAACAATTGTTAGTATTCTACTTTATAAAATGTGGGATGGTCTCTTTCGGCATAACGCCATTCAATTTAGGAACATTCAGACATATTCCATCACCATAGTGCTAGCACATAGCAACCTTAATCTAGTAATCATATAGTTGAAACCAACAAGCCTTGTAACATACTAACCAACACATCTATTGTAATATTGTTACCAATTCTCACCAGTCATAACAAGGATGCACAATATCATTCAACAACCTGAAATGCAAGACAGTAGCCAACTTCTACAGCTATAGTCTACTTAAAGAGGCCACTAATTTTTCATCCAATAACTGAGCTAACTACTCCCTACCACTAAAACAATTATATAAACCTGATGCGTGCAGGGGTTGCGGTTAGGTGTTAAATTCCACCGGATAGCTCCGGTAAAATACAGTTAAGTCCTCCCACGCGACGGTGGGGTGCACGGGGTACGTGCCCAGTAGTGCTAGCCTGTTATTGGAGAATGGGCACTCGGAAAGAGGCTCTAACTTACAGGGCCATGCGACTGACAGCAGTGGTGCAGTAATAAACACACCCCGCTCGTCGTCGTAGGTAGTTACGCAGGGGAATCTTCTAACGTTCCCCACGCCCGTAGCACAGAACAAAGCATTAAGAGAAAACACCCTACACAATACACTGGGAAAGTGCGGGTTATAGGGTCCTGCGCCCTGAAGGCTGTGAAGCTGCAAGCAAATAAAATACGTACCTCAATATATTATGTATTTATTTCTCAACTCTGTAGCAGTTGGCTACAGAAAGATAGCATATTATTTATTTTCTTTGTTGTAAAACTTCATGTTTATATAATCATTTTATCTATGTCTAGCTCTTTGGATTGTCTTAATTCCAGATGTTCATGAATTTGGTTGATTAATATTATTTTACAGTTTAATTTTTTTGGATAGTTGGGGATGGTTATTTTATGCCTCTATCTAGCTAACTAGATCAATTATTTTATTTATATTTTTTATTTATGTCAGGAATCACATCCTATAATTTTAATTTTATTTCAATATTTTTATTTTTATTTGAATGTATATTTCCCGTTTTTGTTTTTGTTTTGTATCCTCGTTGGGGATCGCGATTTATTCTTTTAATCTCTTACCCAGACATCTGGATAGGTTTATTAACTGTTGATTTAGAGAATAGTAAAATTTTTCAGGGAATTTGAAGGTAATTCTTGGCTTGGCTTCGGTAGAAACATGGCGCGTTTTGCACAATTTCGCTCTATGCTCTTAAAGCGAGTGCCATCCTAAATGTAGGACAAAATTTGGAAAGCCAAGAGTAAGTTACGAGGATAGGAGGCCAAATTAGTGTTGTAGAAGAATTGAGTTGTGCCTAATATTCTTTTGAGTGAGCAAGAAATGCGGCCGGCGATGGGAACGCCTAGGCATGACGCCATTGCCGAATGATGTTCGTCGATTGGTATGACGTCGTTAAATTAGTATTATCAGTAACGTGTTTTGCCTCTACGATACTTTAGGAGCATCTATTGTTCTGTTTGCTACATCATAACATAAAATTTTCGTCAGAACATCCAGAAGTTAATATCATGACTGTAGGCTACCAAGTCCAGAAGTCCTGGGAATATACTTTTTTTAAGAACCTTTTGCCTACTGCTCAAAAGAGTTAGTTATAACCGGGAGCATAATTATTTATTTCAAAAAAGCTTATGTAATCAGGGCGAAATTTAAACCACTTAGAACAAACGCTAGCACAAAATTTTAACTTCAAACATAAATTTTCCAAGGCCTAAATTCATTTAATTAGCAATGATCTTCTGGATTAATTTATTATTATTCAATAACATATCCCTCATAAGTTAATGTTGTAAAGGATGTGTTAGTATATTACCAGATTTGGTTCAGGCCTATTTTATTACTTTTCAGTTTTACATTCAATACCACTATAACCAGCACTATTAACTATTCAGTCAATAAACTTCTCTACTTTCAATGTGATATTGTTTAGTAATTACTATTCTAAGAGTTTTACCTTGACAAGGGTAAAGGTGTTCTATGTTCTGGCATATGTCACAACACTGGTTACATACACAATAACTTTCACACCACATAATAAAGTATACATTAAAACACCATACTCCATATACAAGGCAAAATTGGTGGTGCAATAAGCAGGCCCAGTCCTGAGCACGACTGGCGGGCTATGCTACACAAGAAAAAACACAATGTGTGTGAAAAAATAATTTAAGTTAAGCCCCTGGGTGGATGAGTCGCAGGGGTCGAAGGGCATCTCCGGGCCAATAAAAATTAAATTTAATGTTCCAAAATAAAAACTGACGCTATTGATATACTACTGGTTGAACACAAGTCTTGACGGGCCAGGAGTGTCACGCGCGAACCACCTCGTTCCGCCGCTTAGCACCTACTGGCGATTCCTTCCCGCGCCGGTGACCTCGTCTGGCCGAGCGCCGAAAGCAACCGCCGAAACATGAAATACACTGAAAGGGCATTGGGGCGAAGGCCGAAAACACTTGCAAAATTCTGGCTTGTTGATAAAGTCCCAAAGTTGTTTTGTTGGAAAGTTTTTATGCATTTAACTTTCTTGAGATTTCAGTATGTTTTTAATTTACGCGACACAAAAGAGAACTGACAATACGGAAATTATTTAATTAATTAACTGGACATACAAAACACTACAGATCCTAATTGAAGGTTGAATTAAATAATAACACTTGCAAAAATAAACATAAACGAATTGGCTGACAAGGTTGGCAGCGTGGGCGAGTCCAATTTGCCCGCGAGGCACAGGGGTGTTGCTACAATTGTTGAGGTTAAAAACGAAATGAATGTTAATTATGAGTTAAAATAAACCACAAGGTTATCCATACCATTTAAGGCTGTTCCAGTGGTATCGAAGATCGCCATGTTAATAATATTAATTTGAAAGGTCAGATGTGTTTCGTATACCTTCCACAAACAGGCCGAGAATGCGTGGACTCCCTATATTAGTCACCACGCTTCAAAATTTCTCACACTCGCCTTTGGGCGCTCTCAGGGGGAGGGCTATCGTCGCTCCTCTCCTGCGAGCGACGACAGCGCACCGCGTACTGGAAAAGCGGTGGTGGTCAACTTTGGTACTACGTAGTCCCAGCAGCCGCGTTGCCTGGAGGAAGGAAGGGTGGTATCGATCGTCGATGCGCGCCAGGGGGGGGGGCCGCTCCGACTACTCGCACGCCATTGGCTGTCAGTACGTGACATCACGAGGCAGAGACCCGGTCTGTGCACTATGCTACACTGCACTAACGACAGACGCAACTTGTCACTCAACTCGCTCGTTTCGCGACATCACTGCAGTAAATTGTACCAAAATTTCATTACCTGTCCTACGCACCGTGACGCTTCCTACGAACTTTTCACATTTTGTGTACACGACTTAGTTAATTAGTAAAAAATTATAATATCATAATTACATTTTCACTCAAAATTCAGCTGAAACACATTTTTGAATAATTGGTCTAAAGTAGCATATTTCTACATATATGGAATTTTTAAAACTATTACCGCCAAAAGGAACAGTTCATTTGTAATATTCTACCATAAAATCGTCTCAAATTGCAACAGTTTTCTCGAGGCGAAATGATAAGTTTTAGATGTTGCTCCTACACCCGTAAGTGTTACAGTGAACCTTTTTGCAGCCTATTATTTCACACGAATTATAATATACTTCATACCAAATAATAAATTTATATCAACTTAAAAA
>PNEQ01096702.1:0-11360 GCA_003012365.1 Medauroidea extradentata | reverse complement strand
GTTACGTTTCAAGCACACTAACGAAATTACATAACAAATATTTGTAACGTGTGAAACCTCGTTACAAGTTCCAAGTAGTCTCGACGAATAGTTTTCAGTAACACGTTCCAAAAATAACATGTTACTGGAACGTGTTATTTATTTGGAACGGGAACGTTGGAACATGTTACACGGAAATAACGGTTTGGCACATCCCTAGTGCTAGTGGACGTGTCCACGACAGCGCCGACCAATACAAGGTCGCCACGCTATCCTTGAAGACAACTCTCGTGTTGACAGTGTCGCTCACTGCTTCGCTCGAGGCACAGTTAGTCGCCCACGCCTTTTATCTCGAGTTTGCAGGAGACAGCAATCACACGCGAGACACGATTATTTGCGTTTAACTCTATCACTGCCAACACTCGAGACATCGGCGTTCGTTATTTGTGCCTAGATTTTCAAACACCAATAAGTCGAACAATTTTTATTACTGTTTAGCACACATTTATTTGAGTCGAACTTAAAGAAATAGTTTACATATTCGTTGTTTGCAGTGAATGTCCCCATCAAAACTTACTGTACGCAGTATTGCCTATGCTCAAGACTCTGTAACACTACACGAAAAAGATAGGTCCTAGACTGTTGCAATACGAGGATGGTTTATCTTGCATTAGTATCATAGACCGATTAACTTTCATGAAATGTTAGCATTTCCTGACGCCACAAGACTTCTATGCAAATAGGAGCAAGGTATTTTCCAAACTTTGATATTAATTACTTGAGACCAATAAAGAAATGTACAGAGCTATTTCCGTTTTAGTCATTTAGTTCCCGATAGTTTTGGAAAATGACGTTTGAAGTATTCAATTGCTTTTTTCTTTGTTAAAATTAATTTTTTTTAAAATATTTTTTGCTTGTTTTTACAAGTAATTTATTCCAAAGTTTGCCGGTGTTTTTAGGAAATATTCTGTTAATTGACGTCTTATTCCACAAGAAAAATCAATATTACTAGGAACATCTTATTTTCACGGAAAGCTTTCATAACTGTCTATGCTGTAAAATATTACCGTTTACTTTCATTTCAGTTAATGGATTGTTACCAGATGTAGAGTATTGTTGGCGTGTTTATTGATATTTAGGCCAATCTCCGTGGTCCTAGTACTTCTCCCGTCTCAGTTGTATTCACATTGGTTGCTTTTTCTAGGCATGTTTGGTATCTCTCTGGAATATATCACGTCATCTTTGATGGAATGTGTTCCTATTCGTGACGAATATGAACGGTTCGCTTGCTTGAAGTCTATAATATTCTGAAAAATTATTTGCGGTTGTATTATGTTTCTAAGCCAAGCCAGGCGCATCTTGGAGATCGACCAATGAATCAGAGATGTTTAGTGTCGCAGTAACAATATTCTAGTTGACCCTGTTAACTGTCTTAAGATGAACTTTCCCTCAAAGAAAACGCAGCCAATAACCAAAGCAGAGCTGCAGATGTATATGTAAAATATTAAAATCTAGCTTGCACAAAAATCTTTTCACAAAATACGGTAGTACATAATTATTACTATCCCCTAAACCATGTTGGAGAAGCCTAAAAAAAACTAGTTTTATGACGAATGGCTTGTAAGTACGTTTCAGTCTTGAAATACAACTGTCGAAATAAAAAATAACGTGTATGTTATGATATTAATAAATCAACGCCTGTATGGCATTGTGAATACCGCGTGGAATGCGCTGAGCAGAACTTACAACTAAACAAATACATAAACCTGCTTCATCAAAGACCGCGTGGTTGTCTTCCTGCTCACCTTCAACCTTCACTGCTAACTCGAGTTGCTTGTTTGCCATTCTTAATATATCTTCATTGTAATTTACTGTCAGTCGATTTTGTTCAGCGTAATTACTTTACAGATAGAAGCTCTGAATAAAGGAGCAGCAAAACTGGCCGTACAGTTACAGGAACATAAATTTCATTGTTTCTTAAATTCTGAATATTCAAATCGAGGTAGTAGCTCGCACATTGTTCAACTACGCGCTATATCGCATTAAATATCTTACGCAAGCTGGTAAGGCTTGTTTTGTAGCTATAAATATTCCTTACGCTATTCGGAAGGTGGTTTGCGTAACAAATAACTGCGCAAAAAATTAGCTGTGTGTGTGAGAGAGAGAGAGAGAGAGAGAAGAGAAAGAGAGAGAGAGAGAGGGAGAGTGGGTGTGTGCGCGTGTGTGTTAATAGAGTGCTTGGGGAAACTGGTAAGTGAGTTGCGTCGCTGCTAAACAGCCATTGCAGATTGTAAAAGCTGCCAAGAGTTTGCGAAAAAAAAAAACTTTGCTGTGTACATAGCTGCGCGCGCAGTTTATAGTACGTGTAAAATTGTCCTATGTCTCATTGTGGAATCTTCGTGTCATCTTGTTTAACGATGTAACGGTAAATTTTGCGAATAAATCTTAAAACATAAAACACTGGCAACCATTTGTCGTTCTACTTGCTTCAGAAATTGGTAGGAATGCGTGTTTTTATGTAAAATTATCTGTTCCTGTAGCTTGTGTGGCTTTCGGCGGCCGCCAACAATGTAGATATTTTGTTGCACTTCGACAAAGCATCTTTTTTTGCATAGCCTATCAGTTGCCGACCTATATTTGATAACAGTACAATGCAAACTAAATGAAATATGTTAGCACATCGTTGGACGTGTAAACTATGTAAAATAATATTGTATACGAATATACAAGTACAATACAGTATAAAATGTGTTTATGTTGTAACATGACTATGTAGAGTGAGTTTATGATAATAATATGATGAGACAGACAACTTATAAAATATTTAGTCGAAACGTGTTTTCAGTTTGTACAAAAGTGAATTGAGACTAATGCTAACCAGAAAATCTACTTGAAAATTATAGTTATGTAAATAATTAATATAAAAATTACTTGATATTAAGATTCTAAACTCTGAACAGTGAGTAATAACTGTCGTATTATTTTTTTTTTATTTTACTCTAATAAGTGTAATTATAAGGTCGATTGTAACCATACAATTAGTCACACACTATTCACTTTACGGACAAACGGAAAGTACATTTTCGACTAACATGTTTCAAATATATCACTTCCACAGTTATCACACTTCTTCCGGACTCAGCCTGTATATGTCAGGCATTTTTAAAATAAAAAGACGTTTTTAAAACCACATTATCATTGGCCTAACAGAAACAAAAATTCTTTCAAACAAACTGTTTTGAAAAATTACGTACTAAGCAAAAATTTAATTTCTAGTCATACGAAAAATAATACCTGTAAACCGCTGCTATTCAAACATGTGTGCATAAAATAACCTAGCGTTTAAATTATATTCGTATATTTGGTATGTAACTAATACACAAACAAATGTGCATAGCAACGACCTGCCTATGTTGTTTCATATCATTTTAACGTTAATATAAAATTATTTGAACAACATTCCAAACATATGTGTTCTCGGTTTTCTTGTTCTGGTTTCATCAATGCAATAATCCTAATTTTAACATTATGTTCTGACTGTTTATTATATATATATATATATATATACACATATATTTAACATAGTCAATATCTGTGTATTTTGTCACTACACACGTTGTGAAAGGAAGTTTATGGTCAGTGCTGTACAAGAAACTTAGCGACCAATATGGTCAAGTTTCTTCTCCGTGCCTAATATATTAGTAAACATAAATTCTGTTGTGAGTTATGAAAGGTTCATGTATTGACCAGGGTTTACATAGCTCGCAGTCCAATGACTGTATGTTATCAAATGTTAGTTGATGTAACTACGAGAACCTGATTCCCACGGAAATAATGTTGTAACACTGAGCTTGTCTCACGTGGACACCTGATTCGTGGCCAATTACTGTATGTGTTGTGGTTCTAAGAGCTAGGGCCAAGATTTTGTCGCGAAAAGAGTTTTGCCTCACTTTGTTTCAGTGACTCACGAGCACATGGGCAGTTCTGCTTCATGGTTATTGGCAGCGTGTATATGTTCAGACACGTTTCTCATTTGACTGCATCAATCAGAGTAAGATTATTGTGAGTCTGTACGTCTATAATTTGTCAAGGCCAGAGAGAGTAAAATCATCCAACCACAGACGATGTAGCAGAGCTGCAGGTGTGCACATGACGCATCGAAACCAAATGTTGCAAAAATCTTTTCACCATAAAATTGCGGCTCTGCTTATCACTGATGTGCGGTCTCGCAGTAACCTGGTTCTGATTGGCTCAGTCAAATATGTGAGTCCTCCACTCTCTGCCAGTAACCATGAAGCTTAGCTGCAGATGAAAACATCACACATTGAAACAGAATGGTGTAAGACATTCGCACGAAAGTAAGTGGTCCTTATTGAACTTTAAAATGTACTTCCTCTAAAGTATTGAAAGTGGGTGTTTTCTCGGTATTTTTACGTACGAAAACAATTATGTGGAATCTTAAAAAAAAAAAAAAAAAAAAGTTTGAAGCACGTACAACTCGCATTTACCTGTAAGGGTATTTCTTAAGATGACAGCGTCACCTCATAAAGTCTCGTAGAGGCCATATATCTGTGAGAATACTGCATGTCAGTATTGTGACTTGGCTTAGAGGCTAAGATGAGGCGTGTAGGGAGTTACAGTCTCACCCTTATTGCCTGCACCGAGGTTACACTTCAAGGCCTCTACCGTGGTAAATGTGCCCACTCAGCTGGCGACCAGAGTAGATAAGAATGTTACATTTTACAACATCTGAAGACAAATACTAATGTGCGACTGAATAGGTTAAAATAAATTGTGCTGTAAACATGAAATAGTCCACCTGCAGTGTGTAACAAAGAATATTCAGACATAAAGTTTACAGAGAGTTGTGTGCAATACGTGCAAAATGGTTGACAGTGTAGGATACAGACAGGTTGCCTTCACTAGCCTCGCATCAACTTCCTGGAATGCGCTGGCAAGGACGAGAATACTGTATAAATTACGTATGAACTCACCTCAGTCGTCAGGTACCAAGAAGTTGGTCAGGAAATCCCCAGAGTGTTGCGTAGTGGCTTTACACTCTGAGATGTCGATTATCTGCACATTTCGTTGCACTATTCCAATGCACTACGTTAACGATCAATTGTAATAGATTGTTATAAGCCCACTCAGTTCAGCCCTGCACATGCAATACAGTTAACGACTCATCGTACGTCAAGGGCGCGGTCTACCGCCATTTTCATCCCCATGTTTTTATTTTTCCTTTGTACCAGATATTTTTTTTTTATTATTTTAGACACAAAATGTGACTAAACTTGGCTCTTATAAAAAAAATTATACCTCATAGTTTTCTCGTAATAGCTTGTTAAAGTCAAAATTTGCGTGTTTCTGTTTTAAGGCCCACACTAAAACCAACTGACATACGAAAACTGAAAAAAAAAAAAAAAAAAAAAAAAAAAAAAAAAAAAAAAAAAAAAAAAAAAAAAAAAAAAAAAAAAAAAAAAAAAAAAAAAAAAAAAAAAAAAAAAAAAAAAAAAAAAAAAAAAAAAAAAAAAAAAAAAAAAAAAACAGTGGATAAAGACGTCGCAGGCTACAATGTCATGCCCATAAAAAGAATGAATAAAATTGTTTCGCATTTAAATAAAAAAAAATGTTGAAACTTAAAACAACAATATAAAACAAATTAAACACAAAAAAATGTTTTATTTTGTGGTTTAACGTAGCTGGACTTGTAGCCTACAACATAGTTATTCATTGTGAATTTTTTCCAGTTTTGTAAGTGAGTTGGATTTAGTGTCGTCCTTAAAACGGAAACATGTAAATTTTGGCTATAATGAGCCACTACGCAAAAACTATGTGAAATAAAAAATTTTTATAAGAGGAAAATTTATTCACATTTGGTGCCTAAAACATAAAAAAAATAACCGGTACACATATAAAAATAATAACATGGTTATTAAAATTGCGGTAGACAGCGGTCTTAACTTAGGTGGCAACTTCTCGGGAAATAAAAACTTTTCATATTGCTATACGTAAACCACAAAACCTTCGTAAATTCTTCTGCGTTCCAGAGAGACTTCAACTACGACTAATGTTGTATCACTTTCACAATATGCGCAACTTATTCGATAATTTCATTGGCATGTTCTTGCAGTGGGACAAATTGATTAAGAGGGATATTTTTAAACAAACACAATTGCAATACTGTCTTCTTGCAGAAAACTAAGAATGAGACAAAAATCAAACTTATATAAGTCACTGTATTTTTCTGTATCGTCGTAATGTCGACATAGATTACTTGTATCTGAGCCGTCACTCATGCCTTGTGTGTAACATTGTTGTACCAGTAATTGTATGCGCTGTCTTCATTGTAGTCTTCATGGGGTTTGGTTCGCTATTTTATCGTTTTGTCGTAAGTTATGAATTTTCGTATGGCTTTTTTTTTTGTGGTTTTCCATAATTACGTGGTTTGTAATATATGTATGTGTTTGTTTTCTACTGTCGAATTGTCATTTTCCCTTTATTGTATTCTTGTCTCACTCTTAGTTTCCTGTAGGCTAACAACATATCTAGAGTCACTGCTTTTGGTGAAAAGAATATTGTACCACCTTGTTTCAGTGTACATCTGCAGCCATGCTCCTTGCTTATTGGCTGCTTGTCTTAGTTTAGACACGCCTCTCATTTCAGTTCATAAGTCAGGATAAGTTTACTGTGACGCCATAGTCTGCGACTTGACATAAGAACCACAAGACAAGTCAGAGATCAAACATACAACAAATAAAACAAATCTCGTATAGCGAGGATATCATAGGACCAGGCTACAGCATCCCTGAACGCAGGTTTTATTCTATGTGTCCTGAAGAATGGCATGGAACGAGGGCCTACAATGATGAAGTGCCGGAATTAGAAAGGTGAGGGGAAACGGAAGATCTCCGAGAAAACCCGCCGGCCAGAGACGTCGTCCAGCACGATCTCCACGTACGAAAACCCGGGCACCTAACCCACCGGGGATCAAACCCGGATCGCCTTGGTAGGAGGCGAGAGATCTGACCACTCAGCCACCGTGACCCCACAAAACATCCAGTCATGACCTGAAAATTTTGCGTTATTATTTGGTAACAGATTAGACTTGGCAGTCCTATATATTTGCAGAGTATGAGATGTCACTGGCCGTAGCCTCAATGTGATGTTAGCCATGTGTGTGGCCGCTCTACGGTAAGTTGGTCACTCAGACATGCTACTTTTAATTATTGGTCAGATGCATTTTACCCGGCAGAGCACGGCATTTAACGCCTATGGGTTAAGTTGGACAAGTATGTAACTATTTGTAGTCTAACCTCGTGGCAAGAAATAACGCGCTTTTTGCATGTCTCTAGTAATTGGCTCTTTGACTTACTTGACACCTCCTCCTAGAGGACGCTCAGCCAATAATATAGAAGCAACAAAGGGCTGAGCCAATCAGTGTTTGTGAGCAGCCAATGAACAGCTGCTGTATGTTTGCGTTCACATATGTTTTTGGAGGCTAACCTACAGGTCAGCGAACCCGTGAAATATTCCGGTCTCTTCCAATCACGCACCATGAAGCTGCAGATGTCTACATTCTTCATTAAAACCAAATGATTCTGAAATATTTTTCTCACAAAATCGTGCCTCTACCTAATAAATACAACCAGAAGTGATATTCTTGCGAAATTCAATTGCCCCTACAATTTGCAGGGGATAGTAACATTTGACGAGTACAGTGACCTGCAGTATAGACTCCACAAGCATATGCATTCTATTGCTTCGAATGTTTGCTCGTTGGCTTCAGCTGCAGAAAGTAGAAAGTTCGCAGTTGACGAGGAAGTACGGGATTCGTCCCTTGTTTACTGGCACGTTTCTTATTGGCCTGAACATTCTCCGGGGACTGTTTCATGTACTGACATCTATTTGCAATAGTAGTATAAACGTACACTCTTCTGGAATGTATTTCACAAATGTTTCCTGTCCCTACCAAAATAGAGCTGTAGATGAACAAGTAAATAATTAAAATCCAGCTTGAAGAAAAATGTTTTGTGACCACCAGGGGTCCCTAGTTATTAATTGAACTTTATCAAGGTTACATGAATTGTTGATGAACTTCGGAATTTATTCTAAGTTTGGTGGGAATTTAAGAGATGTTAAATGAGCATGTGGCGGACTTTAAAAAATGGATTGTCAAGACTGGTGCAGGGAAGCTGGAGAAGACTCGAGAGAGTGAAGAAGAGGAGGAGACAAAGTAGGGAGGATAAGAAGAGATAGACGAGAGGAAGGTGCGGTCACTTTCCCAGCGAGGAGTTTATGTCGTAAGACGTCACCATCTGCCCTTTCACAGGCGCCACTCATCCATGCCGACCCCGCCCGGCCACCACCTACCTCTCTGGCGCCTTACCTCGCCAGCACAGAATACACACATGTACAGAGGCGAAACTACTAGTCCAGACCACAGGCTTGTATCTAGAGACAAGGAATATTGCTCATTAATAGCATTACGAGCTATATTACAATCACACACACACACACACACACACACACACACACACACACACATATATATATATATATATATATATATATATATATATATATATATATAGTTTTGAAAAACAAATTTCAGATCACTCTTTTAAAAATTTTAAAAAAAAATTTCGAAGTAACAAGCTGCACTCTGCCAATAAAATTTATTTTTATATTCGTTGTTGTAGACTTTCAAACAAACAAAAATTTAACCATTACAGTCTCTGTGTGCACGTAATAATGTACGTTTTGTACATAAATATTATACATAGGTAGTACTGTATAGTAATATTACATATGTATATATGGTGGTACAGTGCAGAACTTTAAAAAATAGGTAGTATTGTACATTAATATTATGCATAGGTAGTACAGTACAGATACAGTATACATGGGTAGTACTGCAGATGTGCACGTAAGCCATATAAACAAGCCGGCGCAGTAATAAACTTTTCGCGAATATTTCCTGTCGATATAAGTGAACAATGCTTGCCAGTTAACAGATTTGTCTAAGTTTATGAGCAAATATTGCGTCTGGTTTGCACTTTCATAATTTATTACGCCTCAATCAGCTGTCCGAAACTTCTGGTCAAAGTCTTCAGAAAAACCCCACACGAGACACGTTTATTGCGCAAGAAGATTGCAAGAGTTGTTTTCTACGATTTGCCATTTTAAATTTTTTTAATACTTCGCTACGAGAAACCTGTGTTTTTCAGTTTAATGTATTTGACATTGATTCGAGAGCTGCACTAGGACCGCAACTTCAAAATAAAAGTGTGACGCCATCGTGACCTCGTGTCTGGAGGTCACCAACATAAATGGTATTTAATCATATAACTTATCGGCGGCCAAGCCAGAAGTTCCACTGCGGGTTACATTCGAGAGACACTTTAGCCGGAAATGCGCTAAGCTGCTGTTGTCCTCACAGACTGCTACTCACGTGACCGGTAGAAGCGGGAAAACTTCAAACATGTATCTCCTAACAGCCTCAAGGACGTCTCTTGCCCGGTGATTCATGGCACACGAGCGAACGTTCAGGGCGACGATAGCCATACTTTGGCTGTTGAATTGGTAACATGTTTCAGAACCAGAGCATTTTCGCGACTCCGGTAGCAGAAGTGTTTGCAAACGCGCTGCTAATAGTTTGCCGCTGTTTACAGTTTTCGGCTACCTGAGTAGCGAAGTGGGTTACAAAATTCCTTTACAGGGACGGTAATTTCCGTTTGTGTATAAATAGGAACACCTGATTTTCGCGGAAACAGTTTAGCTGCATTTAGTTTCAGTGATTTATGTGCTCATCTGCAGTTGTACTTCATGGTTATTGGCAGCGTGTCTTTGTGAAGTGACGCCTCTCATTTGACTTTGCCAATCACAATAACGTTACTACAACTTCACAAGTCTGTGATTTGCCAGTAAAACCCCAAGACACGTCACAGCTAAGACGTCCAATCACTGATTATGAAGCTGAGCTGCAGATGTGCACGTAAGTCACTGAAACAAAGTGCGGCTAAATTATTTTCGCGAAAATTAGGGGTCCGTATATATGTATGTATATATATATATATATATATATATATATATATATATATATATATATATATATATAGCGTAGACCGGCAATTTATGGCGTAAATGTAAAGAAGTGCTCGGTGTATCGTGCAATTTTCCGACTAATATACAAAAAAACTTAAATATTTAAAATTAAATTAGTAATGATATCACGAACATATTCAGGTAATGTTAGGAAATACGTATGGTTGAGACGTGAAAAATTCGCGTTTAGTTCTGGCCCCAAGCTGTAATTGTAAGTTCGTGTCACTTTTGCAACTGGCCCGTGACTTGTCTGACACTTCCTGGAAGTGTCGTAGCCAATAGCACAGAAGCAACTACATAATACTACGTCATCGAGCAGTCAGTGAACAGATAATGTATGCTTGAATGTACGCGTGTTCTTAGAGACTAGCCCACACATCAGTGGACCAGCCAATATTTCCCGTCTCTACGTATCAGATAACAGACTTTTCTCTGAGGTCAGATGGCTATGGTGGCTCACAAATACTATTTTGTACTCACAAAGAGATTAATAACTATGAAAACGCAAAGGGCGAATTTGAAATTCCCGCCTCACTCGGCAAACTTTGGTAGTAAATTTTATTTTCGCGATAGCTTGTAAATGTAAATGTTGGCTGGAAGCACTTATAACCAGCCTTTTACCGATGCAACCACGAAAAATACGCCTAATTACACGCGCAAGGAACGTGGGTGCGCTCTACCAGATGACCGTGGAAGCATTACACAGCATAGTTCTTAGTACGGAACATTTGAACTTGTTCAATACCTCATGTGCACGTCTGTAGCTGTGCTTCATGGTCAGTAATTGTAACTGTCAGCGTCTCAGGGTTCTACCAGCCAGTCACAGACGTGTGTTGTCGCAGTAACCGTGTTCTGGTTGGTGCAGTCAGATGAGTGTAACATCCGCACGAGTACACTCTGCCAATAACCATGCAGCATAGTTGCAGATGTACAGCAAGGCATTGAAACAAGTGGTGTAAACATATTTTTTGTGGAAATCAGTGTTTGAGACAACTTCGCGATTTCTGACGGTCTTTCAACCAATGATGGAGAAGTAACACAATCATGTAACAACATAGTGTCAGCAGGAAGCCAGTGAACATATTGTTACAAGTTTGAGAACACACAAACTTTATATGTGGGCAATTCCCATGAGTTCTTTGGGATAGAGGTCTATAATTACAAATAAAAGAGTTAAATTAAGTACTGGATTTAATAGCTCACAAAGCTATGAAATACACAAAACAGTAATCAACTAGAACTCTCACAACACAATTAGTTATGCACACAATTAC
>PNEQ01096701.1:61529-95530 GCA_003012365.1 Medauroidea extradentata | reverse complement strand
ATAGGACAGCTATAAAACTAATTTAAAAAAAAAGAAGATGGAGGGTGGAGCTAATGAGGGTTGCTAGGTATTAAGAAAACGGACACTAACCAAGATAGTAGGTAAACCATATACTAATATATACGAGACACATACTGAACAGATCCGGTGATCCGGCTCCTAGGCTCCTGCAATAGAACCGGCATTACTACACTACTCATTACTCGTAGGTTCCATCGCGACATTAAACGTTATAGAGTGACTTATTTTTTAAACCCGAACAAGAACCGATATAGTAAAAGTGCTCAATAATTTTGATTTAATTTTATTTACTATGAAATGTAGGCTAATGTTTCGAGAAAAACGGCATTAATGTTTTAAACAGTATTTCAGGCAATGGAAAATTTCATTAAGAAACTAACCATTTGGCATCTTGCTGTATTTCGTCTTGTAAAAATCGGAGTACGTTATCAAACCAGTTAGAGTGATATTTAAGTATCGGCTGCCATTTTTTTAAATATAATCATTGATGAAAGTGTAGAAAATCGGGCCCAACCCTTTAAGAGGGAATCGTACAAATTCAACATTAAAAGCATCGGTTTGAAATTGTATGGTTCTGGAAGCCAATTTTCACAAATAAAAAATAATAAGTCCTAGACACAGTTTCTGCCAGCTTATAAGCAAAAAATGTTCTCGAGTGACATATTCCTGAATCACAGTCTCTGGCAGCGAAACATCGGACATTTAATATTAAACATAAAGAGATCACTCTTCAACAAATTCATCTTTCTGGATAAATGTTTGCTCCTAACTTTTGTAAATGTCATACCTAGGATTGATTTTTTTATCCATCTCTTCCATAATGTCTTTCAAGACGTATATATTTTAATTGAATTTTTAATGATGTATTTATCTACCACGTCGCGGTACGGAGCTAAACTCTTACAAAACGCTTGCCCTGGGCAAACATTATTGCGCAATATCTTGCGAAATGCTCTTTTTGCGCGGAAATAAAATATCGAGCATGCCCTTTTTCAGAAGACGTTTCCACGAAACGAGTGGTCGTATTGGTCGTTTATGTTCTATTATCTGTTGGGATATAAAGAATACTGTAGTTTCTAGTGTGCGAAGAGGAACTGAGAGAAAGTAAAAATGTCAATAAAGGGCGCATTTTTCTCTTATCCATTGTGTACTCGACTGAAACTTTTTCTATATAGCTATAAGTACAATAATTTTGGCGGGGATTGTGTTTGCCAGGTTGAAGCAAACACCGTGTCTATTTTATTTTATATAATGGCTGTTTGGTACCTATACCATAACATAAATAGTGTTGTGTTGTGTGCACGAAATTTGTCTGGCGTTTATGCGCATCATTAACGTACAACATTTTGCACGAAACCCAAGTTGCATCTGGTAAAGCCTTTTTTAAGGAGGTGTTAAACAGCTCCCAAATGCTTGTCGCTTTGCGCAGGTACCTAGACATTTAGACCGTTTTACCAGTGGAAATATTGAACCCATTTACTGTTTGACAGGCCCGCAATTTACTTAGAAATCGGTTTTGGGCTTAGCGGAGAAGGAGGGGAGGAATTTTTCCGCACAAATGTATTGTTACAGCTAGGGACAGGAAAATTTTGCGTATTCAATTACCTGCAGGCTAGAATCCGTTGTACTATGTATACTTCAAGTCTCGTCTATTCGTTCATTTTCTATTGTTCCACTGAGTAGCAGCTAGTAGATTAATGGTTGGAGTTTATTTAGTATGTGTAGCATAGTTAATTCTAGCATGCCAGTCATTGAATTTGCGAAATTTTCCCGCTCATAATTATAGTGCAGCAAACTAATGCAAATAAAGATACAAATATTTCAAGTATTCATCTGGCAGCATTAGACTTCTCAGTCCTATACACGCACTGGCCAATGTCGAGTATCCATTGGTTTCTAACTGTACAAGCAGGTAGCACATGTTATCTGCGTGAATTATTTCCTTATTTATAATTGGCTTGAAGCTGTCTAAGGTGTATCGAAACAGCTTTCGTCCAATCACGTAAGTGACAGTAATGTGTACGTTCATGAAGTTCAACCTAGTACAGAACCAATACGCGAAATGTTCGTGCCTCTAAATATATAAACAATTAGAGGCATGATTATTTCGCGAATTGATTTTAGGTCAGGTTGAACGTCAATAACGTACACTTCACTTCACGTTCTGTGATTGGACGAGAGCGGTTTTAACGCGCATTTGACATCACTGAAAAAAGAGTATAGTTGCAGGTACCATACTTCTGTTAAAATAGGGATAACAAAACAGTTTGGTTGTTGGTACTACTCTAGACAGTTCCATCAACAATTTTTTTGTAGGAGAAACAAAGAGCCTTGTTGCTTTTACAAATCAAATGGTAACTTCTACAAAACAAATTGTTGAAGGAACTATCCAGAGTAGTACTGACAACTAAACTGTTTTGTTGTCCGTATTTTAACAGAAGTATGGTACCTGCAACTATACTCTTTTTTCAATGCAACTGCAAGCCAGTTATAAATAAGGAAACAAGCCGTGGGTATATCACGTGCTACACGTTTGTACTGTTAGAAACCAATGGATACTCGGCTTCAGCCGGCACACGTATAGAACTGAGAAGTCTATGCTGTTGCCAGATGAATACGCGAGATACTCTTGCCTCTGTAAATAATGTATGGGGAATAATTATTATTTCTATAAACTATCAGCTATGAACTAAGGTGATCATGTTCGGCATCGCTGCCGCCGGTGTGTTGCGATATCGCCCTCCTGGACCTGATCCCTAAGGCTTACCAGGAAACACCTTGCTGATCTTACAATGAGAGGGTCATCACTCCTCACCAGTCAGTCACGGACGGCCAGAGTTCACCATAGCCGTGCAGCCAAGGCATAAAGGCGACAGGGGTAGTTGAATATCATTGACTGAGGGAGATTACGCTCCTTCCAATAGCAGTGGCAGATAGTCATAACTAGCTTACCATGCAATGGAAACCTTTACCAAGGTTCCTTTTACTACAGGTTAGAAAGATCCATGTTAAAAGTTTGGCACAGGGAAAATTTCTGCCACTTGAGCAATATTATATCTAATGGGTGCAAACCGACCAATCACAGAGCTTTCCTGAAATTTAAGATACATAAAGTGAATAATTTAAATCTCTAAATTAGTTTATTTTCACTTGAAAATTCAGATAAATGCCTTCTGTCATTTCCAAGCGTATTTAAAATTAATGTTACTACAGTTTCGTATTTTTCTGGTACCGTAGCGATAGCAGCGAAACCAGTGGCAGAAATTTTTCCCGTGCCAAATTCTTTCATAAGATAACACATTTTCTTTCTAACCTATAGTAGAATTAACCTTACCTTCGCTCAATTCGGAAACAGTCATGGGTTGAACCACAGGGGATCACCTTGCTACGACTAAGATAGGAGAGGCTATACAACTTCTACGAAACTGCTTCGTGAACAGAAATAAGCTAATAGATAGGACCACAGAATATTGTCGAAATTAATTTCACACAAAATTGTTACAATGACATACGTACGCAGTTTCCGCACTGCTTCACGGTAAATGATTGGGTGTTTTCAACTTTCAGAGTTTTGGAATTCTACCCGAAATTAACAGACGTGTTGCTGTAAACTTAGTCTCATTGGCAGAGTCAAATGCTTAGACACATCTGTACAAAGACATGCAGCCAATAGCAACGAAGCAGAGATGCGGATGTGCGCGTAAGGCATTGAAACAAGTTGGTACTAAATTACTTCTACCAAACTCAGTGGCTCTAGTGACAAGTAATTTTTCTACTCTAAATTTTTTTTTCCGATACATAATTTTACGCAAGTTGTAATATTTGCTGAACTACAGCCCTGTCTGGTTTTTAAAAGTCTATATTAATAAGAATGTTAACAAAATGTTGAAAGCAGGCAATACTGGTAATACATTTCCTTACAGCAACCGCCTACCTCTCGCTTCAAATACGTTGCAGTGTGCTCGAGAACAGGTTTCTTCTACAAACAATTCCATGTGTGCCAATTGTGCCAACGTACGAAAAGAAAACACACTTCAGACAAGGTCGAAACTTCACTGTTAAACACCATGCTCTTTAAAAACCTCGTTTCTAAGTCACCAACATGGTAAAAACGGCGTTTTTTAGCTCTCAAACATGGTTAAAAACGGCACTTTCAGACTTCCGTAGTTCAAAATATTATATTAACCTGATGTATATGAAACTCGGATTGCGACCTTCACTGAACTTAGTTACAGACTCTTCACCAATAAAATTATATGGTCACCGCTTAGTGTCCCATAATAAAAACTGTTCGGCGGGAACCTTGCACGCTATTTCAGAGCTTCGTTCGTTGAGGCGATGTGACATTTGTTGCGCGCTTCAAGATCGCCCTTATGTCTACGAAATTTCTAAGCCTCTAACGCGCAGGTAGGCGGCTCCCTTCATCACAATTGACAATCATATTAATCTGTACGCACTTACTTGACCTCTCTTTGCATTCGCGTTGTCCTCTAAAACTACCGAAATGATGTCCTATATTGCCCTCTATACTGGTGGATGATGGCATAAGACACGACAAATCTTCCTCTTTCTGTGGCTGTATAACACATTCAGTGGTGACACAGCTCAGGTATATTCACAGACGGACGGCAGAGACGAGGTAGCGCGTTGGCCTGACTTGCAGGTTAACTGTGACGTCATATTATAGCACTTATTGTTTGTATCGTTATCTTAATACCAAAACATGCCGAATGAAACTATTAATTAAGAGATATGCATAGCTACTAGCACATACGAACATAAAATTGAGAATCAGTGTCAAATTTAATTAATTCTCTACAAACCGATTGAAACATAAATCTTCAAACAAAAAGTGCTGTCCGTAAAACTTATTTAAACATACTACAAGGCGGCCATTTTGCCGCATATGTCATGTCACATATGTCACATCATGCCACATGTTATATCACGTCACATTATGTCATGTCAAATTATGTCACATCATATATCATATCATATCATGTCACATTATGTCAAGTGGCATATGTCATGTGATTAATGTTATGTCTTACGTTATGCCATATGTTAAGTCTATGCCATATGTTATGTCTAATGTTATGTCTTATGCCTTGTGTTAAGTCATATGTTATGTCTTACGTTGAGTCACATCATGTATCCATTTTTCCGTGTTCTCTATCTTGTTTCCAGCAGTCACTTGTTGGTTGAGGGAATTTTTTACTAGCAGGAGAGAAATTTCCCCTAGAAATTTCCCTTCATCGTCTGCTGTGGAGGTCATGCTTGTTTCCACCACTGGCTACTAGGCAGCGCTGGTGTCGTACTTTTTTTCCATCATTGGCTACTAGGCTGCGCTGGTGTCGCAGTTTGTTTCCATCTTTGGCTGCTAGGTGGTGATACGGTCGACTTCCGCCATTTGTTTTTGTTCCTTGATGGGTGCCGCCATGTTTGTTCAAACATTTACGTCGCTTAGTGCTAGAGTGCTCTAGTGTCGCTATTCCTGTTAAGGGTAAAGTCGCTTGTGTTTGTATATGGGGGAATGGACCTTATGACTTTATTTTTAGCAAGTTAAAAATATTTAGATCGCCGGGAGTTAGTTTAGAACTTGCAACCTTTGTTCTACAAGACATTTGCCCTAACCCACTGAACTACGAGTGCATTGACAACAGACCGAGTTTAAATTGTGTATATATAAAAATAACTTTTGTACCAGATAAATATTCACATTTAATTTCCTTTCCTGTAAATTTTTTGTGAAATTTACAATTCACAATAAAATTTCAGAGGTCAAGTATTACAAAATCGGCAATGTTTCGCACGTAGCATTATTCTACAATCATCATTTGAGTTTGTTAAAGTAATCTGTAAGTATAGCCGATTAAGAAAAAAATAATTTTAAGGGTGCCGCCTGCTACCTATTTCAAATACGATCATTGAAAGATCTGTTCCATGGGAGTCAATGACTGGATTTAGATGCTTGGACATACTCCATTGTGAAATAAATGACTGTCAAAGAAAACTATTGATACTAGAAAAACATAATAAGCAAAGTATTCTTTAGTCAACAGGATAATACATAATATAAAATGCGTTGTAATGTGAGGGGAAACACCTATTTTTTTTCGACACAATTCCACAAATAACCATGCTATTTTAAACTGCTGCGAGCCCTCCAATACTGCTATAAATGACCTTTTCAATCTGCCATACTTAAAAATTTAACAAATGGGGTGTATAACAATCGCAGATATAAACTTGCACTGGACGTCGTTACAGACTTTCCACCAACAAAATTAAATGGTCACCGCAAGTCCCGTAGTCGGCGGGAATACTGCACACTTGTTCAACGCTTGGCTTGTAGCGATGCGCCATTTGACAAGCGCTTCAAGTTCGTCGTCATTGATCTCCATCGTTTCTGAACACTGCTCTAGATATGTGGTGCCCATAACATTGTTATCTTGTTTTACTTCGAAGGCTGTAAGTTAGGAAAGTAAAGCACTCAATATATGGCCTTACAAGTTTATAATCCATTGACGAACAACTGAGTCGGTCACTGACAGCGACATTCGTCATCGTGATGGCTTTGTCGTTTGCCGCAATATTATCTCGGGGTGCTCCCGTTTCGCTCGCTCTTGCGTTACACTCACGTCGACTCGACATCACGAGCGGTCCACAACTTGTTGTTTAAGCAAAAAATAATTATTTTTAATGTGCCAAATATAATTAAGGTATATATATATATATATACCTTAATTATATTTGGCACATTATATATATATATATATATATATATATATATATATATATATATATATATATAAGATTTCTTTTACCTATCATGGTTTTCATACAGTTAAATATTAAATTCAAAATTTAGATGTTTTCGGCACTTAACCATAACATAAATTAAGTCACTTCACTAAGGAAGCTCACGCCACAAAATTTGCAATTGGGTAAATCTAAGCTCAATTATCACACTTGTTTTAGTTTCGCAATTTTAGATAACACTGGTGAAGTTAAACTTATGTTTCCTTACTTGCAACAAATTGTTTAGTGACATAACATATCTACTGCTAATGTAAGATTTGTCAGAACATGTGTCAAAGCATTTTTATTCTGCGATATCCATTTTCAGCTTGAGTCCGTCATTATTTCGGATCTTTCCTTTTATTTTAATATTTATATTTTAAATTTCGCAGTATGAAAACTGTATCGTCTTAATTTTATAAACGACGAAAATTTATCCGAAGCAAAGTGTTAGGACTAAACAGTATTCAGTTGAAATATAAATTAATGAATGTGATTTTGCAGAATGGCACTGAATCAATCAACGAATGGCGGTAAACATATTTGCAGATTAAAAATCTTGCCATAACTCGAGAGTGCGATGTTGTTGTTCGCAGGATGCTTATCAATGTATTTGAGTCCGATGGTCAATCTGGACGTCCAGAGCGTATTGCAATAGACGGCTGCATTATCGCTTGTTACTTCTATCAAGCGAAAAGACACCCAACTAGTCCTCAAAACATTTCGGCGTTCTGGCGAACGAACCTAATGTCGTGAATCTGGCCGAATATTAAAACTTACGGTGGAGATTATTAATCAAGTCACACTGTCACAAATATCGAAGATGTTGTATTATCGTTTAATTATTATATTTAAGTGTAAAAAAGACATCAATAATAAACATTGAAGTTGTGTTTCAATATACATGTTCTGAAAACTGTTCATCAAAAATTTGTTAAAATTGTGTTGATGAGTGTGGACATCAGAACACGTTTCAGTGACGGGAATAGAGCCGTAGGCATATAATAAATTCTTACGAATTTTGGATTTATAGGGTTTATATAATTTTTGTAAGTCTGTTACAAATCCCAACAAAAAAATACATATTTTACTGACAACTTAAAACTGGCGCATATTTTAGTGATTCATAACAACGTCCTGTCAAATGTCACAAAAATGTCTTCTGGACTATCAATGCGAAAGTGAAAGATGCCACTAGTCTTCAATAAGTTCCTGTAACACAGCAAACCCGTAATACGGTACTGCAGGATGTTAAACCCGAAGTTTTCTTTAGTAACAATGATATAAATAGAGATATTGTAACGACTGTTTCAAGAAATATGTCGTCACTGATTTCATCTCAATTTCGTATTAGTTATCGTCGACGTGTACTCACCCTGCAGTATGATACCACAGAATATTTAGGCATACAGAAGTGAAACAGCAGGTAGGACAGCGAACTCAGCCACACACGCCAGCAAAATGGCTTCCCTGGCCAGGAAGATGGCGGAGACACCTACCGCCAATCAGCGTAAGGCGGCTACCCTGCTAGCCGGCAGCCAGGCGAATATAAAACCTGCCGTAACATGCAGGAGCCAAACATACACGGGGCTGATATCAGCAACCTCGGGCAACCAATTAGCGGCCAAGTTCGCCCGTATCAAACGAGCCGCCACGCCATTTCACGTCTGTATTACTATTTAGTCTGTGATGATACTGTGTGTTTGGTAACGAAAACAACTGCTTCGCCGCTCCTCAAAGTACACGTTCTACAGACCTGGTTCAGATGTAAATGGAGCACTGATTGGCGGGACATTGAGCTCGTGGTCATGAAGACTTCAGTAACGTCCTCAGTAATGCGCACGTACAGAACTGGTGGGAGGAGCCATTTCCAAGGACAGGTATTCGCGAAACGATTTTTGCATCACTTTGTTTCAGTGCCTAACGTACGCACGTGCAACTCTGCTTCGCAGTCATTGAGTAGGTTTTAACTCCCAGCGCCTGAGGGTTCTACCCGTAAAGTGTGTGGTGTCGCCTTGTTCCGATTGGCACAGACACAAGAAAGGCGACTCTGAACAAACACACTCAGCCAATAACCAAAAAGTACAGCTGCAGACGAGCACGTGTGACATTGAAACGAAGTGGTGAAAATATTGTTTCAGAAAAACTTCTGGTCCCTTGACATTTCTTTGTAGGACAATTGGCCTCGAGCTGCGTGTCGGCTGTGGTGCTTTCCTCTCACCAAGGCTATTCAGGTTCGATTTCTAGTGGTGTGAATCACAGTTTTCAAATTTGGGAACTGTGTCAGACGAAGCCTTTGATCGGCGGATAATTTCTGGGATCTTACGCTTCCTACCGCCCCTGTATTCTTACGCTTCTCTATAATCACCTAATATTCTCCCTTACACGCCGTAGAAAACATTCTGTTAAGCACTGATTAGTCTCTTCATTTGTTCACTTCACTTTGTATGACGTTCCTTAGTGTGACTCATAGTACGAGACATGCTCATGCCCTTTCCTTTGTCATAATAAGTCTACTTACCAATAGGAGTGACATTTTGAAAGTGTTCATGTTTTAAAAAGTCTTTTCTATACTTTCAACATATTTTATAATCTTAAGGTACTTTATGTACTAGTAGTGTGATAAAACGTAAATAAAAGAAAGTAGTGTTTACAAATAATATTGAATATTTATTTTTATGTACCACGTTTTAAGAACGGAACAAAAGTATAAAATTAGTTATCCAATAAAAATACTCGTAATAATAAAACGAAAAATATGAGACCATGCAAAATATTCTAATTGATGAATAAAGGTGCAACTATGTCACTAACAGTTTAATTGCACTGCAAATTATATAAAACCACTGTACAAGATTTCTAAAAAACAGTTAATATCTATACAACTGCGTCCCACAGTTTAAATTTTTATATATTATTATTATTTTGTTTTATGAACATTTTCAAAGAAGTTATTTTGTACTATTTAGTCCGTTTTATAAATGTGGTATATGTTTTTTTTATTTAATATCAATTTCTACTTTATAGTTTCGTGTGTATGAAAATGTGCAATCACATGTTTTAAAAGCATGGTAAGTTGCACCAAAAAATTATTTTTTATATTTTCCCTTTTATATTTCAGTGTCATCCTTTTCTGTGCTATGTTTAAAATTTTAAGTCTTCAACTCATCGGGAATTTAGTTTAAGACGGTGTAGAAAAAAATTATTTTCTATATAAATGCTTTTTTTTTTTTTTTTGTTTTTTCTCTTATATTGTATTGGCATTCAGTTCTGAACTGAATTTAATGTTTCAGGTCCCTAGATCGTTCATAGGGAAGTTAGTTTAAAATCGATTGCGAAATTAGCATCAGACAGTCGAACAGACAAAAAAAGCGAGTTAATAGAAAAGAGTTAACATTTTATTGCATTCATTATGATTTTTTAATTGTAATATTTTTCACTTAAAACTTACGAAACTTCATTGCATTACAGTATTTATCAGTTTTCCATAATTGCTATTCAAGACATCTGAACAGAACAGAGAATTTTTCTGGATATTTATTACATTGGTTTCCAGCTATGTTATTTTAAATTTTATGATACAATAAAAATGGAAATAAAGCAATCTCGTAGCTCTGTTCGAATGCTTATAAAAGATTAATGCCAAAGAAGAAGCTTCAAATCGCTGATGCGAATTCGAAAAATACATAATACAAAATTAAACACTTTTACGTGTATTTTAATTTGTATGCGGCAATAGCCAATATTAGTTGTTTATAAGTATAAAAAAATTATACAAAATTTGCTTTGAAGATGATTTCATACTTTTGTTATATTCACATTGAGGTGAAGTCATGAAACATTGAATGAAAACCTTGTTAATCAGGGAAAAAGGATTTCACGTTACTCATTTCTGCAAATCGTTTCATGATGACAATTTTAAGTATATCCCTTCCCAATAGGAAGGGCCTGAGTACAGTAGTTCCCATACTTATTTGTAAAAGAAAACACGTGCAATAATTAATTGTATTTAATTTTAGCTGTTGTAATAATATCGTTTCCTTTAAATGTCGGAGACTGAAATAACAGGGGGTTCCGTCTTATGTATAAGAAAATAATATGTACGGATATAAGTAGACAATACAACTCACATTTAGCCATGGACTACCATAACGATATATGAACACAAATTTATTTGTCAGTATGCTGTGGCAGCGTACGTAAACTGTTATCCATTACTTCCCATGTTAAGAGACAGTAATTCTTGAGGCTCAGCGAGTTATAACGATGAACTAAATGTTAAAATTTATTTTTTATATATTCTTGCTGTGTGGTATTCATTTACTCATTTCGTTTAATATGTTACTAATTGGTAAAATCTGTGATTATATATTTTTTAATTCGTTCATCTCTACTTTATCTTATCTTAATCGTAATTGGCTAAAGAGCACAACCTAACATTAATTAAGTGTTTATACGCTAAAGAATGCTCGATTATTTACTCAAATTTTTATTCAGACGAAAAAACAAATTTTTTTAATCATTAAAATTTCGGTATTAAGACACTATAATACGACAATTTTTTTAAATAATAATGTCTACTTTTAATGAAGGAATGTAATAAAATTTAAGAGTATTTTTAATTACGTCTGTGTATAAGTTGATGGGCTAAATAACCACAAACACCCTAAAATATTCAATATCGTAGAAGTGTCTGCACATTATAAAATAGTTCTTTAACGCAAAGTTTCATTGACACCGTTAAGTTTGTTATAAAGAAATATTGCTTTACTGAAAATAACAATGTATAAAAGTATTTTGAGTGATACTAATTTTTTATAACACACACGTTTATGAGGTAATCTCTTATTTTATGAGTAGGTAGTATGCAATAAAACAAGTTAGAATATTTTGTTAACATGTGTTTAAAATCTATGTCATAAGAACTATGAACACTTCTTCACCATACTTCATCGCTACAGAAGGTACTCCATGTAATGTCCACCCACAGTCTTTCCCACGGATGAGTGAACCTTTCTATCAGCTGCTGTTATGTTAGAAATAAAATTTAATACTTTGGTTTTGTGAAGCCATGTTTTAACTTACCACATGAGTGAATGAAAATGCAACTATGTTAGGAGAATAAAATATCCGGGAAACCAAACGATGATTCACAGCAGATAACAAAAATAAAATATCATACGGAATCACTCAACCTTTCAAACACTCCTGGTTGGTCTCGGAAATACTGTCAAGTTTTGAAGTGTCATTCTCGTAGAGCTTTCGCATTATTTATAACAGTTGTATGAGTTTTATGACTAATCTTTGTTATACATTCTTGTCTGGTTTAAAGTGTATACTACCTTATATCATAACATTGACTAGTTAAATTTTAAAATTTTTTGTAGTGTCGTCTTCAAGAGTTAAATAATCCTGATTAACGTTTTTTGTTTAACTAGCAGCAATCTCGCCCTACTGTGTTGCAATGACTGGAAAACCGACGTCAAACGATACTGTTATGACCCTTGCACTACTCCCTGGGTCTAACATAAGTGCGATCCACGACGGCTGAGCTAGCTATGTCGCTGTGAGCACAGCGAGTGACGTCAGGGCGTCGTCTACTATAAAAGCGAGGCCGACCGGAGAAGGAAGGATTCCAGTAAATGGCGCCACCTGAATACAACGGTCCACCGAGCCTTTTCACCCCTATAGTTATCGAATTTTTCAAAATGTTACCATCACATATTCAGCATTTTTATAAGTATCCTACTCTGGAGAAAATCACGACGATAACCCTTTGAGTCAAAGCGTAATCGACGATTAATTTAAAACCGTATTTCATTATTTCACAGCTCTAAGAGTTTGAATTTAGAAAAGTTCTCAAATCTATTTAACGGCATTTACGTATTCGTCATCATAAAGCGAAGAGCAACTCTACATCTCGATTGGTTCGATAGCACTAATTGATTTATCTAAAACACATTCCATATCTTTTCACCCACTCAGAGTTCGAATTTCGAAAAAAAAATGTAAAAAGAAAAACTTCATAGAAAATTAGGCATATAGTTTGGGCAACACATTTAAGTGGAAACCGTAACGTTAACCCATTGGGCTCGAGATATATAGAGCATAAATTTAAAATACGATTCGAACCGTTTCATCACTTTTTACCTCCTTAAGTGTCAATTTAAAAAAAAATTAGATTAACTGAATTTTTTATATTTAAGTGAGCATTAAGCGAAAATCGCGTCGAATTCTAAAAATTCAGTGGGGTCGAGATATAGCGATCAATAATCGAAAACACATTTTACTCTTCGCACTCAGATTTGTAAAACATCCTGAAATAGAATTTTCTGTCTTTACATTTACATCATTCTGACGCAAACAGCACATCGAGGTTCGATAGCTGTGGAAGAATGATCGAAAATACTATCACATCGTAAATATTAGAATTTTATTTGAAACCTGATTGGAGTGTTGGGAAGTTATTGACTCTGCTGTGGGAAGGCGGAGGTCTGGTTATTTCGCAATGAACGCTCTCCTTTGTGGGAAGAGGTTTGACTGCCGCGGGTCAGTTACCCATCCTAGCAATATGAACAGTTTTCACCTGACAACAAGGGGCGTTAGTTGTGAAACTCAGTGCCCGGGTGTAGGCCACACCGGGGTTACTGACCAGATCTTTGCTGACTCGGCGGGAGTCTGCGTCAACGGGGCAGTTGGATGCCATTTCCGAAGAGTTAATCTTTGTTGCCTTCCGGTAACGGTCGTAATGTCGGGAAAGGAGACCTGAAGTGAGCCTCAGGCGGTTTAAAATGTATAATCGTGGTGTGAATCGTCAGCCTTGGAAAGGCATCTGCCTCCCAAGGGCTATAATGTCGGTGAAGAACCCGATTAGCGAGGAAATAGTGAAACCGTAGTTTTGGCGTCGACAGAGAAGCCTGCTTCCAGGGGCTTGGCCGGGAGCCGAGGATTGGACGGCCTGGTCGTAGAGAACGACGTTACCAAACATTAAGTATCCCGCCTGCAGAGGCGTTAGAAAGTTAGGTAATATTAAATTTGGTTATTAAGTGTTTTTGAATTCAAGGCAGACGGTAGTGTTAAAAATAGACGGTAAAGTTACAAGTTAAAAGAGCAGTTGGGATTTAAATTTATTTGATGTGAAAATTTAAACCGGGAGAGAGCGCGAGTCTCGTTCTGAACACCCACACACGCGCGAAAGTTTAACGTAATTTGTAACTGAGGAAAGTAAATGTGATAATGTTTCCTTTAATTATTTTTGTAAATGAATGACTTAAATGTCGTCGACTTTAAATAATCTTTAAATATACTTTTGTAACCTGTGTTGTTAAATAAGTCACAACTAGTATTTTTCGAAAACTTTATAATGTTCTCTTCGGATCTAAAGATTGTTAATTTATAACTGTCAGATTTTTAAAACGTCTAAATATGACTTTTTAAATTTTAATAACTTTTCTAGTCTTTCGTATGTAAAATTCCATTCTCTATGATACGTTTTATGAACTATTATGTGCTTTAATTAATTGTAGTACTTTAAAGAATCCGTAGGTGTTTTAATGAATTTTCATTAATTATGCTGACCCCAGTTTTGTTAATTTTTCCACCTAGAATTAAGTTATTCTAACAATGTTTCTATTTCAGGTGTTACATTAGGAAAACACACGTACTCTTTACAGAGTGTGTAACCTTTGCAATCCTTGTTTTGTACCTCTTGCATAAACTTTAGAAGTGAATAGTCTCTGGTTTCGTTTTGCTCCTGATAATTATGTCGAACAATGCTTTGCCCCTGAAGTTCGACCACCGTTTGTGTTTTTTAAAATTCGGTTGTATCCCAGATTTTATCCCTGTCGTGTGACCCGTGACAGTATATTTCTCGTCTTATCACCCCCTTAATACAGAATTTCGAAGCGTTTTGATGTCCTATGTTATACGTTCGTATACGTATATGATTGAAGTAAAAACCCCCATGATAGTGCATTGGGTTCGAGCTGTACAGACGGTTAGTGAAAAAAACATATTTTCCTCCACTGTACTCTTTGGGAGTAGAATTTTCGAAAACTCCTAAAGCAAACTTTTGGTATTTGTGTATGTAAAGTTTTG
Source organism: Medauroidea extradentata (assembly GCA_003012365.1). NCBI lineage: Eukaryota > Metazoa > Arthropoda > Insecta > Phasmatodea > Phasmatidae > Medauroidea > Medauroidea extradentata. The sequence goes on along the minus strand of PNEQ01096701.1, from coordinate 80,611 downwards.
AAGTAAAGCGAAACTCGGTATCCCGAAGGGTACGATAGATATCGGCAACTCATCGAAAACACATTTAAGGTATTTTCACCCTCTTTTAAGTTTGAAATTCGGAAAAACCTTAAATTGGGTGATATGCATTTTTGTGATTCGCCCATTGAAGAAAAAGTCACGACGATAAGCCGTCGGGTTCAAGCTATGTTAGACGAATCTTAGGAAACACATTTCACCCTTTTTACCCACATTGGGGTCGAATTTTCGAAAAATCCTTAATTATTGCTCACCTTCGACTTAAAGGGTACCTCCATAAATTTTTCACGTTTATAGGTCCAGCGGCTTAGATTGCAGTTTGATATGTCAGTCAGTTAGACATTGAGGTACACCCTGAAAATATATAAACGATAAAAACTAAAGCGCTGATATGTACATGTTGGTTACCACTTTTTCAAATGCTAATGCGTATAACTAAATGTGTGATATTGTCTGCATATGAGTTATTTTCTTGTCTACGCGTGTTGTGGATTAGTACCTCTGTATGAAAAAAAATATGTTTTAAATACTTAATTTACCTTGTTTCAGCAGTTATTTTTCAAACATTGGTTTATGCTGTCATTGGAGAAGAAGCACATTTTGAACTGAAAACATTTGCATGGACCAACACTTCCAAATATTATGACAAATATTTTGTCTTATTATAAATTACATTCTGATTGAATTTTAAGCAGAATAATACATCTATAGGAAACTCTTCATAGTAGATTCATTAGTCTTCAGCACTTTAAATATAAAGTCAAACCTTCAAATTAAATCAAATATATATGAAACTAAGCCTCAAAATATCAATTTAAAATAGGTCTGCACCAAACAAGCACTTCAAGGTTGCGCACAACTAATTTGAATTCTCATTATGAGCGGTAAATTAGTCATTTAAATCACAGTACTACTGGGAATAAAAACCGTTCAAAACCAAAATGAAATGGTCCAAACTTAAATACAACCGAATCAGAGCAGTAAGACACCAAAAATAATTAAATTTCAAATCAAATGAAACGTAATAGAAACGCTACAAAGACGTGTCTTAGTTGACTTCACTTAGCCTTATCTAAAATATGTGTTATAAAAGTGTCATCGAAATCTGTGTCTTGTTCAATATCTCAGAACTTAGTGTCTTGTTCATCCAAGTAAATATAAGCATAATCAAAAACACGACATGGGCGGCCACTTAAATTTTCATACGCCTAAGCTCGTACTTATGCTAACTTCTAGATTGTAACAGCTATTATTCCGGATAATTTAGGCTAACATCTGGAATATATGATTTCAATGGACGTAAATGAAAATTAATGCCAGTTAAAAGAAGCGGTTCCAAAAGCTGTAATCTCCAACCCAGACTCTTGCAGCTACGTAAAAACCTTCACGCATCTGGCAAAGACTACCGTCTGTGTTCAGGGGGAGACAGAGAGAGATTTTTGGTCAGCGCTTAACATCGAGGTCTTAATTGCTGGTGAGGATGACATGAGGTGAGTATGGACCAGCGCAAGAATGAAATGGCGGGGAAAGCGGGAGATCCCCGAAAAAAACCCGCCGACCAATGGCATCGTCCGGCACGATTCCCACATGCGAAAATCCGGGGACCGAACCCACCAGGAATCAAACCCGGACCACCTAGGAGGGAGGCGGATGGTCTGACCATTCGGCCACCGCGGATCCTCTATGTTCATGACTTTGTAATCCGAAATGCGAATAAAATATTTTTTATAAAATTAAATATAATTACAGTAAAATATGTCAATTGCTAAAAAGCGTTACACTAAAAAAAAAAAAAAACACACACACACACACAATGGATGTGAGTTACAAAAACTGAACTCCGAGTTCCAGGCTAATTGAAAGGCTATATGCCGGCCTTCATCAACTAACCTTGTTGAATTTAACGTTATTTAAAACATAATTCAGTTTGTAATAATTTGTCTCCGTCATTCAAATACAAAGCAAAAATGAAGACAAACGGAAGAAAAAATTTAAATGAAAAAAATTAGTACAGTAAATATAAGCTAGTCGTTGATGTTTCCAGTAATAATGTCATCATCTTAAGAATGCTGAATGTATTTTCACACTGTGCCAGCACTTACTCTAACACACAGTATGCTGGAAACCACATCGACACAATCACTGCATTTCAAAGCTCTTTTTAAAGTATATTGTGAAGTTGAAGTACAATCATTTCAAACCAGAAATTTTACAAAATTTTAACAAAAGTTTTGTCTAAAATATATTTCCTAGACTTTTCCTTATGCTAGCTTTTTGATAGTTGGTCGATATTTTCTTTTTAAATAAGATATACTTAAAGTTATTTCAATAAGGGTGTGTATACTATTTCTCGTTTACTGTAAATTTATATATATATATATATATATATATATAAATCAAAGTCTGTTTAGTTACACCATTCATAACTCAAGAACGGCTGGACCGATTTTAATGATCTATAATTTTTTGGATTCGACTCCGCCCCGAATAACATAATGACTGTTAAAATACCAGAAATATTCACGAAAAAAATATACGTACATACTAATATAATAAATTCCCGCAACAATGAAAAATTGTACACATAGATATTTGAATACGGAGAATATTCCTCGAAAACTCCACTAGATGACGCTGCGATCAGGGGGCCTCAGGCCCCAGAAACATAAAGAGGGCCGAGGGCCCAACATAGAAGGCGTAAGTGCGAGGCGTACTACTTCAACATCCAAAGAATTTCAAATGTGGCGTCTTTTCGAGGGCCAAATTATACGCGAGTTAAGCCGCGGGTAATACCTAGTGATTTCAAACACGAATGTTACCAAAATACAAATTAATATAGGTTTTGATTAGTTTTGTACAAACCGAACATAATTTACATGTATATATTATTTTTAATGTGAGCTTTCATAAGCCATAACATATTCTTTTTTCTTGCCCTCGATTATGTAAGTGGTTTTTACTGTACGTTTCGTGTGAATTTGTGCGCATGAAAATGTTTTGTGGGCGAGGGCATATGCGTATGTTCCGTTTGTGTGCGTGTGTGTGCGTGTGTATGTGCGTATGATGTTATGGCATGACCAAGCAGGACGGACAACAAGAGAGGTTCGACTGCAATAAGACCAGCGTTGGAAAACCAAGGAAGACAGCAAGTCACTCAACCCCCTTCTGCAATGACGCAATAATGAGGACAAGCACGCCGATATAACGCCTTGTTACCAAGCAAACCGGGTCTGTCCCCCGCCAACACTCGTCCAGTCAACAGCAGTCCAGCTCTCCTCCTGGGCTCGGGGGTCGAGTCCCGGCTGGGGCGAGCTCGGCCGTCGATGGCGTCTACCTCATAGTTCCAGCTTTCGGTAAGGTCACCAGAACTAGTAAGGTGGCAGCAACTCTCGAGTTAATAATTTTATATATTAATAATCAGCAATGTTGCGCTCTCTTCCTAAATTAATGTAACACATTGTAACCGTATTCGTATTCCGAGTACCTGCCATTCAAGTAGAGTAAATGCCCATTTAACCACAACTGTCTTAATAACACCTTAATGATACTTTAATAGCCTTAAATAACCCCGCGACATTAAATAAACATTGTAACAATGTGCTGTATTCTACTACATAACACTTACTTCCTGTAACCTCTACTGAAATTTGTACATCAAATCATAACATATGTTTCTTCGATTGAATCAGGAATTTGCAAAACGGACCAAGTCTATGTGAGTAGATTGTTGAAAAACAACCAAAAAAAAACTTATTATTGTGTATCTGAGTGTGAAACAGGTTATCAAAAATGGATAACTTTAAATTATAGTCTGTGTGGTGTGGAATAATATGAAACATAATTGACATAGAAAACCTTTGTATTTTATTGTTTAGAAATTAATAAAGTTATTGGACTTGGTACCTTTTAAAAAATAAGTAACGCTCTTTTTAACAATGGCACATAAAACATAATGTCTTAAGTGTATATTAGTGCAATGTTGGTGTATTCTAGTGAAAAACTAATAATATGATACATACAAACATATTTTGTAAACACAACACCACACAGTGTCTTATACCCATAACGCATTGTTATGTGTTACACTACCAGATAAATCATAATGTCCTTGGCGTTGAGTATTGGAACCTTAGTATACGCTAGTAAAAAATTACGAAACCTTATGGAAACTGATTCAACAATAATCACGTAAATCATAAACAAAATATTGCGCTATTGGCACATTGATTAACTAGTCTGTTTAACGTATTTCTTGTATAGGACTCGGTTTCGTTTGTTGCTGATAGCCAAGAGAATGCTTTGGAGAGTCGGAATCTCGTATAACCTGAATTTGCTCAAAAATTGGACTTGGTCCCTTTTGCAAATTCCCGATTCAATATTAAACTTAACATCCATTTGGAATAAGGAGAATATTTTAACTTTGAAATAATTTATGGTCCCTGGCAATGGCAATATTTAAATATTTATTGCATCATTGAATCACAGTCAGAAGTCTAATTATTTCGTACGATATTTACGTAAAACACGTAATGCATTCTACTAATATGTAGTTGATACAGTCAGAACCAGTATTAAGTCATTAACTTATATTGAAAGATTTTTCTCACAAATAGAATAAAAAAGAATTAGGTAATATGTTTGTTATAACTATGAGAACATGTTCTGGTAGAAAAGAAAGTCTTACAATACTAAAGTAAATTCCTAATAATCTGTAATATTTCATATCTTGCTAGGAAGCAGATATTCATATATCAAGAGAAAAATATACCTAAACATCAGACAGGAAAGGTTTTTGCTGTGAAACATTGTGTCAGAAATGTTCCTGTATCCATCCATGTAAATTTAAGCATATGTGTTGTTACATACAATATGCTGTGATTCATAGTCGTGTAAATCACGAATTCTTAAAAGCGTTGTTGGTATTAATATCGTAATTTACGTAATTGTCGCAAAAGTCTCTCATACAAATATTTTACTACTGCCTAGAATTCGTTACTATATTTGAGTATAGCAAAAGTGAACTGAAGTTTCTCTGTGACTACAAATAATTTTTTTTTATATATATAAATCTAGTGCACCTTGATTAAACCACTGATTCTCAGTACACTACACATTCGGTGAAAACTTTTGTCTGGGTCCTATATTTGAACTCCAATATAATGTTGATGAGTTAGTTCTTGTTCGTTTCTTATTTGTAAATTTAAAGTTACGACAAACATAGCATAATTTGAAAAATTTATTTAATTTTTACGCGGCATTCTGGATTTTCACAACAATGAAATGTTCAAGAAGAATTCTATCAAGCAGGATGCCCACTAGTAGCCTATTGCCAAATTTACGAAAAATCTGCTACTTTTTTAAGTAAGGATATTTTGTCTTGGTACGAAATGTGTTTCAATTTTTAATCGATAAGGCGTAGAAAATACATTTTTGTGTATTCCATAATAATTATAATAAAATGACTCGTCATTTATGCTGTGACTTCGTACGCTGGTACTATTCAAGTTTTTAACAATACAGGATGTTCCAAAATGATCTTTACAACTTTGACTGCTGATATAAAAAAACTAACACAGATAGAAAGGTGCGGTTTGCGCCACAATATTCATACACACCTGACGTTTCATTTAGTGTTTGTTTGTGCAGGTTAGTCATTGACGAAAAAGGCCACCCCCCCCCCCTCAGCAGATGGCACAGTATGTCGAGTGGTTTACAGAAACCAGATCCGACACCCAAGTTCAGCGGAAGTTCCAGATATATTACAGAGCCACGCCACCATCACGTCCAACTATCAGAGCGTGGTACAGGAGGTTCAAGGAAACTGGAAATGTCTTGAAGAGGACGAGTTTAGGATGACCAATCACCAATGATGCAGATGTGGACGGGTGCAACAGGCATTCAATCAATCCTTTGTGCTTCTCGACAGTTGCAGCTACCAACAACCACGGTGCACAGGATGCTGCACAAGAGACTAAAGCTGCATGCATACAAGGTGCAACTGCTGCATGCACTTCGACCTGATGACAGGCCAAAATGCAAATCATGTGCAGTTAACATTCTGAATCGCATTGATGACGACCCAGACTTTCTGAAAAAAAAAAAAAAAAAAGTGATGTCCATGGACGAAGCTTTTTTTCATGAGTCCGGGAAGGTAAACCGCCATATTGTGAGGATATGGGGCTCTGAGAACCCCCACTTTAGCATGGATATGGTACGAGACAGTCCGAAGGTGAACGTCTGGTTTGGCCTGTTACATGATCGTGTGATAGGGTCCTTTTCTTTGCAGAAGCCTCAATTACCTTGGCTGTTTACCTGGACATGTTGGAACAGTTTGCATTTCCACATATCGAAGATCTGCAACCTGACATCGTGCTGCAGCAGGATGGTGCTCCTCCTCACTGGGGCTTAGTCGCTAGGGCTGCTTTGGACGACAAATTTCCAGGTCGCTGGGTTGGTAGAGGAGGACCCATTCCCTGGGCCCCAAGGTCTCCAGACATCACCCCATTGGATTTTTTCTTATGAGGCTTTGTGAAGGATGTGGTCTACCACACTCCAGTGCGGGACCTGCGGGAACTGCGAGTACGCATAACAGCAGCAATTGAACAGATTAACGCAGACTTGCTAGGCCGGACCTGGGCGGAACTGGAATCAGATTTCCTGCGTGCTACAGATGGTGCTCACATTGAACTTTGCTAAATGTGTACTAAAACTTCAGGTGTGTATGAACATTGTGGCGCAAACCGCACCTTCCTATCTTTTTTTAGTTTTTTTTTTTATATTAGCAGCCAAAGCTGTAAAGATCATTTTGAAACAGCCTGTACCATAAACAAGTCAAACACACAAAGAGGCGTAATGTGAAACATTTCTTAGAAACTAGTTTAGATGTTAATAGAACCGTGCGCTACGTTTCATACACACATCGTCTTATGAAAATATGTAAGCGAAAACTACTCAATGTAACCTATGTTACGTTCGCTTATAACATGCACAAGTAAAAATATACAAGCGTTGTGAAGTCAGAATCCTTACATCATACGCCACTACTAATTAAGAAATGAAAAGTATTTTTCTCCAAAAAATTTTGTAAAGGTAAAACTAACCTATTCGCACCATTGACAAACACTTGAACCACATTATGTCCAATTCAGTTCACAGGAACCAACAGAAAAAAACAGCAGGCACATTGTTTATTCCATATGTACAAGGGTACTCTAAAAAAAGGGAGACTCGGTAATATGTACGGACTACAAACAGCTTTTCAGTCAATTTCCACAATCAAAAACATGGTGATAAAAGTAAAACTAGTTACAGAAAAACAAAAAAGCCCAGAACTGTGCCAATGAAATCTCTTGTGAATGTAGAAGTACTTTGAAGAAACTGGCAGGTATCTCACCACACGCCTTAAAGAACACTAAAATAATACCAAGACAGTAGAAACTAAAAATCCAGATTAGCTGAACATGTATGGGAAAACAGTCACAGAATACTGTGGGAAGATGCTACACCAATTACACTTGAGGCAAACCCGAAAATAAGGAAAATAAAATATATGGCTTTTATCATCAGCGATAGAAGTCATCAGCCAACAAAGCATTGAACTAATAACAATCTGAATTCCTTCAATAAAAAAAATTTTAATAGAGACAACTAAACAACGTACATTATATTTTGTCCAAACCGTTTGTAAGCAAAACGACAGACCTGAGCCACATATCACTGCATATAAGCTCATTACAAGCTGCACGACCAATCTGGAGGCAGCTGCACTGTCATTGGCAGAGCTACAAGTAGGCATTATTCCTATATAAGACCCTTGTTTTGTTTCCAGATGTCACAGTCAGTCGGCTGGTGTTCCTCAGTCTGTACCTGTGCCTGAATACGGGAACAGCTACCAGTTCCCGAAACGTCGCATCTGTTGTCTTGAGAGTCCTACTATTTTCCGTCTGATGTATGTCTGTGCTGTGTCTTGCCACGTGTTCACATCCATTCGTGTCTCTCGTTAGTTGTGTTTTCGTCGTCGTTCATCCATTCGATGCCTTTTTCACACACCCCGTTTTTGGTGTATTTTTTTGTCCGTCTTTCGTTGTTTTTTGTGGCGTCTTTCTCCAGTCGACTATATTCTACTTGGGAATTAATTTTGTGTTTTGAATCAGTTTTTTGTCCTTGTGTCGTTATTTGGGATATAACTAACTTCCCTTCAGGAATTATTTGTATGTTTTATGTTTTTTGACTACAGCTTACGGCTTTTCTTCCTTTGTTTTTTGTTTTATTGTGGGTTTTTCTGCAATACGGCAACATTCGTCCGCAATGGCGTATGTCTGAAAAAAAAAGTGTTATGTTTATAACACGAACCCATTGCAAGATTCGTTCAAAGATCACCAAGTTAGAGGTTCCGGCTCTTAAAAGCGTTGACGATAGCTTTAAAAATTTTCTAACAAAAAATAACACCGACTTAAAAAAAATATACTCTGAAAAAAAAAACGCTTTGAAAAGTAAAAAATAATTACGTTATTTTTAGACTTCTTAGAATACAGTAATATACAATTATTGTTATTTTAGGAGTCGGTGCCAGCCAAGGTTAACAAATGTGTAACGAAGTAGCGTAGGTATACATATAGTTTAATACAATTTAACGTTGACTGTAACGAAGCATTTCTTGATCGACTCAAAGACAGCAGCCACGCGGCTCTGAACAGCACAGGGCGCAGTGGCATGTATATACGGCGGAGCTGGGAGTGGAGCCCCTGGTTTAATTACTTATTGCTACATTAACGAATTAACGTAAGTTTAAAAATATTTTGTCAATTTTAGGAAACTTCGTAAATTTTCTTAAAAGCGCTGACTCCAAAAATAACAATAATTGTATATTACTGTCCTAATAAATTGATTGTATTCCAAGCAGTCTGAAAACAACAATTTTTTTTCTTTTTAGTGCTTTTAATTCAGAGTAGATGTTTTTGAAGTTGGTGCAAAAGTTTTTATTTCTTGATTTTTCACGGAGTTCCGGTGCCTACTTTTCCCACATTCGTGCTGTTTGTCGTTAAGGAGTTCCGTTGAGCCTTCGAAGTCCACGTCAGTCCAGAAAGTCCTTAACCACTGTTAGGTACCCACCTATTCTTTGATTGTCATAAACATTCCAATATCATAATCACTATACATTTCTTATTCGATTTTTCTTGGCGGGGTCGGTTCGGATTTTCGCATATAAGAATCATGCTGGACGACGTCACTGGTCGGCGGGTTTTCTCGAGAATCTCACGTTTCCCCCGCCCTTTCATTCCCGTGCTGCTCCATATTCACCTCATGTCACCCCTCACCAGCGCTAAAGACCACGATGTTAAGCGCTTAACAAAATCTCTCACTCACTCCTATTCGATTTTGAGGAGTTCCCTGGTGTATCTTCGAAATCCAAGGTCCAATGAAAATGTAATTAAAATTGGGACATACTTGTAAATATCCCCTTTCTAACAAAAAAATAAGAATTTCCCATGTCGGTTTTTAAATAACTGAGTTCTGAGGTAAAATCATTTAAAAAATACAACCGAATTGATAATCTCTTTTTTTTAAGTCCAATAAAAATATTATTCATTTTACAAGCATCAAAAATATAATACGGTGGAGGAACAAATTGTTACGAAGTTTAGCCGAGAAGGGGGATGTTACGGTGTCGCAATCCCTGCTGCTATAACAAAAGGCACAATATGGCTCTAGTAAAGGAATTCAGTAGTCTACTTTGCTTTTATTGTCACTGCCCACTCCCTCATTACAAACTTACGTAGTAACACCTCACGACAGCATATTGTAAGTATTTTAAAGTTTGGTATAGTATAGAAATCCAAGCTAGTCGGTGCAGAGGTAACACATAGGACTCGTATACGGGACGATCCGGGTTCGATTTCCAGCTACGATCGTAGAATAGTCGATTATGTGCCGGTCTGCGGTACAAGACGTCCTGGGTTAGAATCCTGGCTCCTGTAATGATGATGTGCTGTCCCTCCACTTCACCTTCGCCGGCTCTTAAGACTTCATTGGTAAAGGGCCATTAAACGCTCGCACCTCACCTAACCGAAGACATTGCTGCTATATTTCTCGTTCTCGGCCTATCCGAACCATTTGCTTCGGTCTCTAATGACCTCGCTGTCAACGAGACATCACGTCCCTACAATTCAGAAAAATATTAATTTTATCCGTTCCAACATTCAAACAATTTATTTTACTCATACCTTGAGACTGCTAATTTCTATATGTTCTACTCAGAGATATTTAACAAACTTGGGTAAACACCTGTTTTCTGCGTAAAATTTTCCATTTAAAAATTGCCGTTTCGTTTGTACCTGCTGTTAATACAATGCATGAAAAAAAAATACATTTATGCGTTTAGTAATGGGGGAAAAAAAATTTTGTTCAATTACTTTTTTATGGAGCACATTTGGTTGAGTCATTATAAAATGAAAACATTAATTGCATTAAAATGACTTTATTATAAGTTACAATACTTTCTATAATGTGAATTATGGAATTTCCTTGATAATTTTATGACACCTGAGTTTAGTTCAAGTATATGACTATATAATTTTTATGAACAACAGCAGAACTCATGTAAGTGCATCTACGCTATCAGCTACACTGTTCGTATCGCGGACAGCGGCTTTGTTTCTCTTGCTCGCACGCAACAGTTTCCTCAACTTGATCTTCATGCAAGGTCGTATGGTGAGATAGTAGAATATTTCTATCACACTTATAGCACTGAAGCCCAGGAAGAGACCAAGCAAGCCGCCGCAGTTTGCTGCAAAATATAAGCCTCATTTAACTACAAGAAACCTACCTGTTTTTTTCATAGTTACTTATATTTACATGAATACTAGTCAAAAAATTTATACTCTGAAGAAAACTTATTATCAATGGAAAGTATATAATGATTCCAATATTCATATATGTCACAAACTCATCACAAAATTCACAAAAATACTTGTTACCTTTAGCAAGCACTGTATTTATAAATTAAAAAAGAACTCACAAAACAGCTATCAACTATGCGATATTTCAGTAAAATGTCATATAAAGTTACCTATAAAGTCTACGTTTCCATAAAGCTCAGAACGTATGCTGGTGATGAACTGAGTTGTCTTGAAAAACATTAACACCCGTCCAATGTTAGCTCTGGAACAATACAAACACGAATAAGGTTACTATTATATACTGAAAATATTCAGCATAAAAATATTGTCGAAATCAAAGTTCTTGACATCGACTCTGCTTTTCAATAGGCCTGCTTACGAAGATTTGTTTTACAACCTAAATTATATTGTGTACCCGATATCATATACTTATGCATAGAGAAAGAAAGGCACATTCATAACTTCAGTAATTCAACTGTATGTGAAACAAGGGATGTTTTTCCACTATTGTTATCGTATCAGCTCTTGGAGCGTACAGGAATATAAACAGTACTACGTGGATTAAGCTGGAGTTACAATAGCTCGTCGCTTCCGTCGGTCGTCCGTCCGTCCGCACAGATCCGCTTGTCGACGGTCCGTCTACAAAGCTAGCAATTTACAACAATCCGTCATCCGTCCGTCGTTATTACTTCCATATGCAATGCTACCAACGTACAAACTGAAAACTTCTGTGGAACGCAGAAAAATTCCCCTCAACAGTTCACTTATTTTTACGGATTTATTTATTATTTTATGACTGTAAGAAAGTGTAAACGCTGTTTTTCACCTAACATAAATTTTGCGAGCATAATATTTACTAATTAAATTATTTACGTTTTAATTTGAGTAATCACTATGTAAATAAAATCGTTTATATTAGTATTTTAATGTTTTCCGCGTGTCAAAATTATCTCAGTCGTATTTTAAAGTAATGAATTTGCAGGACTAAGCAAGAAATAATATAAAATAAAACGAATTTCACCACCTTCTTATTAATATGAAATCGTTGTAACGATCACCGCCATCTTTAGAAGGCTGTGCGTTATCCGTCGTCCGTCAAAAGTTAAAGCTTGCCAAGCTTTCGACGGACTGACGGACGGATGGAAATATTGAAAGCTTCTGATTGGTTGAAGATCACGTGACTGACGAACGGACGGTCGACTGACGGGCGAGACGGGCTATTGTTACTCCAGCCTTAGTCATTGGTTTACATAACCACTTTTTATGCTTGGGATACTGTAATTAGTTCGTATATTAGCTTAATAATTCAAAATTGGTTCACATGACAATTGGAGGCTCAACATATGATAATAACTAACTATATCAGAAGCGAAATACTGTAGCTTTTTAACCACTGTTATTGTACGATCTCTCGGAGCATGCAGCAAAGTAAACAAAGCCGTATGGAATTTGAGACATTGGTTAAAACAACCGCTTATATTTCAAGAAATACTGTAATATTTTTGGATATCATTAACATATTTAGAAATTATAAATGTGACGTTACTTACATGTCAATTTCCTCACAGATAATACGTCCTACTAAACTGCAGTCCACGATCTAAGAGGAAGAGGTCTTGACACGGCGTATGCTCTCCAGCAAAAGAAAGGGACTCCCTTTTTGTCTCCGGGCGCTAGTAGTAATATAGTGGAAGATTTGCCTTGTTTACATCTGGTGGTGTTACAATTCGTACAATTATTTGTATAAAATGACGTTAATCTTGTAAGCTGGTATTGTAGATATATGTTTAGTATCCGTATATGCATTGGCATGTTTGTGGAACTGTTATATAAGCCGTCTGAAAAAAATACTATGTACTATTGTTTTAGTAAACACATTCAAACCAAGTCAGTTCTTTCCTGCCCTACAAAATATTAGATTCGTTGCAATGTATGTCTACATGAAAAATATTGAAAATCTAAATTTTATAGTTGAAAATGTGTTATAATACAAAATTGCATATACATTATCTGGATTTTCCATTTCTTTCTATAATACTGGCAATTCCGATAAAAACTACACATTTTAAGCTGTGGATTATTGCTAATCTAAAGAGAAAACAAGACAATTCTTCCACTAAAAGACTGCTAGCGCTGCGACAAAAAAGGAGTCACATTTTATTCCTCAGCGTCAAGACCTTACCTTCATAGACCTTGTCTGCGGCCAAGCCAAGCTAAACATAGCCTTCATATTGTTTCATTTAACACAGGGGCTGGTATCTCTATAGGACTTTCTTTGGCAGTTAGCCATGATTTATTTTAGTTTCAGGTCTCTAGTGCGAGGTGCTAATAAAGATCATTACCAGAAAACTTAGGATGTTACCCTGGATTGAGTGGATTATATTTCGTAAATGTCATGATTTCCGTCCGCTATTTTCGTACGCTATTAAATGGCGTCAATTTTTAGGGAGGAGTATTTTCGTCTTTGATTTGGATTAGTTTATTTCATTAGACATTATTTTTTTACGCTGGTTAGTGTTTTCAGGCAACAGCGACGATTACACAAAGGTTTTTCAGGCGTTTTGGAGGGTTGAAGAGCAAGCCGTCACTCTGTTCAGTTTTGAGGATGTGTGAACAAAAAATCTACTTAATTATGAAAGTCTTAGTTCAGACTATGTTACGACTGTGTTACGAAATTGCTCATTAATCCGAACAAAGTTGGAATGTACCAGGTACGTAAATTTATGTATATCTTATATTGTGTAAAATTTTTCTTAGGACTATGACCTATATACTAGCTTCAATGGCATGGTAGGTCTACATTACATACTACAGTTCTAGAAAGTATACATAAATGGTAGGCCTATTTCCTCAGTGGGATTTAGGAATGATTACAAGGCTCGTTTTTGGACTTGTTTTTGCTCTATAACCTATGTTTTTATCTTCCGTTTGTGTGTTTTTGTAGATGAATAATAGTCGTATGTGTTTTACAAAAAGCGAAATAATTATCAGTCGTTGCAATAAAAAGTTGTAAGGACTTAGTTGACATTGTTACTTATCATCAATTATTAAAAGAGGATCCAAAGGAAATAAAAATGAATTCAGTTTTTTTATTTAGGCTACAGAATATTTCCGGTTGTGCAGAAACGTTTAGAAAACTCAAGTTCATCAAATTAATTAACTATGTTTTTATATATTTACGTCTCAAATTTGGGGGAAAAAATCTAATATTTAGCGACGAAACGTTATGGGCCCTAACTTACTGTTTTTTTTTTGTCGTACATATTTACATGTTCTTCATATTATTTTATTACATTTATATTTTTCTTAAAACTGTTTCAGAGAAAAGTCATGCATGAGGCAGCAAACATTTTCAAGAAACTGCCCTTTGGTGTCTACTGCTAATGATTGTAAAACATCCAGAACAACATTAAAGACTACTGGCTTGCATAATTTTTCTGTTATTTCAAGAATCTCTGCAGGTATGTAAACATTAATAATAATGAAGATGGTTTTGCCAAAGTCAGAACATATTGGATTCCCAAACAGGAATTTGGCAGTTAAGTTAGGAGAGAAACAATGATGTCCTTGTTTGTTGTAGAACTCAGTTAACATTTAAAACTAAAATACTTTAGAAATTTAAAAAAATCTTAGGCTTCTTACATAATTTATTATGTCAGCCGAAGATCATATTCAGTTCATCTCTATCACGCACACACATACACACACATACACAAATGTGCTCTCTTGCCTTTTCTCGCTTCTTACCAAAACACACACAATACACCATCCCTCCATGTTCTTGAAGTATTACGACAAAATTGGAGGGCAAGAGTACTTACAGCTGTAGTAGGCATTCAATTAAAATTAAAATTTTGTAAATGAAATACTTTCCTGAAAATATAAATAAAAATGGCGTTCATATTCTTTTTGGGAATTATTTTACACACTTCTTGGTTAATAAAAAACATTCCACTGACATGCTCAAACATTTCCCTCACTGTAATACTTCATTTTCTAAAATAAAGTCTTCTTTTTATTTTTTGCACAAAAATTGATTAAATTGGATATATTTTAGTTATATTTTGTGTGACTCGATGCTGCCTTGTACGGAAGTTCCATATTTTATCTAAAAAATTTGAGAAAGATTGCATGCTCCGTAAGCAAGATGTGACATTTTTTGTAATACAGCACAACTTGCAAATAAGACCTTGGAAACAATAACATGATTTACCAGTATTTCATTAAATGTTTAAAAAACAGTCCTATCAAGTATGCACCAGTTTGTACAAAATTTACTGTACACTAAAATAAGTGCCAATTTCCAAATTTTTTTCAATTTAGACCGAAGATGCTGTGTTAATAATAAAACCTATTTAAATTTAATGTAAATTTAATTTGTAAATAAGTTATGGATAGATTTTTTTACGTCGGCTATCTTACAATGTGGGTTATAATTAATTCCTCCCGAGGTCTTCATTTATAGGTATACATAAAATGTAAAATTATGACACAATAATATCTCTGTCGCCTGAAACTGTGTTGTATGTCATAAACAAGAACTGGGAAAGTTAATGACTTAGTAGGCGTACGTATGTTCGCAGAATTCTCAAGTATCTTTATTTTAAGTGAAAAGTATGTACAAAAATAACTATTATTATAGGTGTTCTGCGTAGCTTGCAGCAATGTTTAAAATTAAATAGATCATGAGTACCCTATTTCACAAAACCTTAATATAGTGCACTGTCACAGGAAATAACTATCCAACTGTGTGTTTGACATGTAATTTTAATCATGGATGACTACTTCATTGCTTGATTTTTTTTTCAGATAATGAGAACTAGCATCTTCGCCACGAAGAAATAATCAGAAATGATGTGTTTTTACACACAATCGTGTAGGCCTCTACATTACAAAAAGAACTTGTATATCAGTCACTTGAGTATAATGCAAATGTGTACTAAACAGTGCTAATGTAATGGAATGTTGTTCGTGTACAACATACTCTACAAGGTTTTTTACAAAATGAAAGGGAAAAATTGTGTACATTTTGATGTATTTACTCTGTGAATTTTTCCTTTCCATAAGTGTCTCTTCGTATTTTTTTATTATGGATGCAAAAAATTTTTGTATATAAAATTCTAAAACCGCCTGTACGACACAACGGAACTCCTCAATGACAAACAGCACGAATGTGGAAGGTAGGCACCAGAACTCTATAAAACATCAAAAACACCGACTTCAAAAAATGTGCTTTGGAAAAATGCACCAAAAAGTAAATAAAAATTACGTTATTTTTAGACGACCTAGAATGTATTCCATTTATTAGTACAATGACTGGATTCAGTTTCTTGGACGTACTCCATTGCAAATTGAATGACTGTCAAAGAAAACTAAACAAATAAAATGAAAACCATAATATAAGCAGAGTATGCTTTAGTCAGCAAGATACATACACAACAAGAAACTCCAAAATGGAATCGGGTCAAATAGAAACAAGGAACAAACAGATAACTAATGAAAATAATAATAAATAAAATAAAAAAGCAAGTAACATGCGACAACGATGAGATGTGTCGTTTGTCTTGTCTGTATATGTCTGTTATCTGTTGCGTTTTGTCTTTTTGTTATTTTTCTGTTCGTGTCAGATATTTGCTGTGTTTTTTGTTTCATCTCATCGTTGTGTCGCATGTTACTTGTTTTTTTATTTTATTTTTGTTATTATTTTCTTTTATTATCTGTTTGTTCGTTGTTTCTATTTGACCCGATTCCATTTTGGAATTTCTTGTTGTGTATGTATCTTGCTGACTAAAGCATGCTCTGCTTATATTATGGTTTTCATTTTATTTGTTTAGTTTTCTTTGACAGTCGTTCAATTTGCAATGGAGTACGTCCAAGAAACGGAATCCAGTCATGCACTCCCATTGCACAGTTCTTTCAAAGATCTTATTAGTACAATATTATACAATTATTGCTATTTTTGGAGTCGGTGCCAGCCAAGGTTAACAAACGTATGACGAAGTAGCGTAGGTATAGGTCTATTTTTAATTAAATGTAATGTTGACTGCAACTAAGTATTTCTTCATCCACGCAAAGACAGCAGCCGCGTGGTTTTGAACAGCACAGGGTGCAGCGGCGGGCGTATATGGCGGGGCTTGGAGTGGAGCACCTTGAGTGAGCGACCCGAACACGGGCAGACGTCGTTGATAGTTGTGGCCGATATCTACATTTTCGATGCACTTCTGTGCTTGCTATAAATTTTCTCTAATCGTTTTCGATTGTGGTTTCTTAATGCTTAGATTTGCCTTAAGGTACTTAAATTTCTTTTACACGACAACTGTTTTTATTTTACAATATAATTTCGTGGTGTTACACTGAAAAAAATACTTATTAGTCACTGCAAAATATTTTGTTAAACAGGACCTTACCAAATTATTTGTAGTGGTTACAAAATTTTTCTGTAGTCACTGCAAAACTTTATTGGGGACAGCAACATTTTTTGTGGTCACTACAAAAAATTTTGGGAAGGTCCATTTTAACAAAATATTTTGCAGTGACTAATAAGTATTTTTTTCAGAGTACCTTCATTAAGTCCCTGTTCCGTTTATTTTTGTAAATAGTTTTATTTTGAATTAAGGTGTAGCTTTAGGCAGTTGTGTTCATTTTTAAATTGGTTTAATTAGGTATTGTTACATTATCGAATTAACGTAACATAAATATTTTTGTCAGTATTTAGGAAAGTTCAAAAAAATGTCTTAAGAGCTATCAGTGCGTATATTCACATTAAAATTTTCAATCAGCAGATATTTTTTAAAGATGCCAAATTAAAAAGAAAAAGAGGACAAAATATTATTTTGAGAAATAAATAAAATTCCCTTTGTTAAACCTATCTCGTCAAAGTTGCAATGATTCTCCCGTACATAATCTTTAAGGAGTTAAAAAATTCCAATGTAGCATACTTATCACGCATCGATCGCAGAAAATTTTATGATGTTCTCAGATAATTTGACTCGATTATATACTACACAACGCAAAATTTTTCCTATACCTGCCACGCATTAACCACGCTACTTTGGTTACAGTGCTCGTGGCCAATTCACGAAATAACGGGGTCAATGTGGGTACCAACTACTTGAATGAATTTCAAGGCCTCCTTCTTCCAGTATTAGATAACGTATCAGCCTTAAAGTAAGACTTTGAGATCAACAGATTTGAACAACAATTTATATCACTGCACCAGCAATTCAGACCTATGAGCGAACTATACTATTACTATTTTACTTGCTATTGTCTAATTTATTGTCATCGTTATTTTACTGTTTCCTTTTCCCGATGAGCTTACAGTCTGCAAACAATATATATATATATATATTTTTTTTTTTTTTCAAATTATTGGCTGCATATGAAAATTACTTTAACCGATCGATAACCATCACCGAGCAACACTGGAAATCATAGTCATTTCTTAAGATAAACTATCAGTATCACCAAATATGATTAATATGACAGGAGACAAATATGGCAGAGAATCTAGTTTTATAATAATAATGCAGTGTTGATGTCAAATGGAAACCCTACAAACTAATGACTACAAGAACTGTGGAAAAAACAAACCGAAAGATCGTGGCATCGTTGCAAATGTAATTTCCACTTCAGCGGTTAAGTATACATACATACATTTATGAATTAATATTAATTTGTCAACAAAACAACTACAATCGACCGAAAAATAGTCAAACTGTTAAAATGTAGAAAGTAACATAGAAGATGTGGGGTGAACCCAAAAAAAAAAAAAAACTTTGGGAGTTGTTCCGGCTATGAAATTGTCGACGATGGCTACTTATTTACAAGTGCAATAAACATTTTAATATGACGTTTGAGTCAGTGAAGGGATCCACAGTGGAACAGATATATATATATATATATATATATATATATATATATATATATATATATATATATATATATATATATGTGCAAGAAACGCTACTTGCAAGACTGATTTAATTTTTGGTTCTTAAGACTCAACTGTAAAACAAACAAATAATTTTAGGTAACGTCCAATTTCGGGAATTGCAACATTCCATTTTGGTCACAGTTAATGTTAAGCAAGGAATAGAGAGACTGACCCGTTCCATTCAACACTGCTGAGATTTAGGCCTTGATAGTTTTCAACAAGTTCCTGCC
>PNEQ01096701.1:46529-56529 GCA_003012365.1 Medauroidea extradentata | reverse complement strand
GGCTTTCATACTTTTATCTGCGGTACAATTAAGAACTGTTTAACGATGGGGCAGAAAACATGTAAAATTTTACCATCAAGTGAAAAAAAAAGGCTAACTACATTGTAAGTATATTTGAAGGACAGCAAATGTCATCAGTTGTCAACAGGCTTGGAAGATATAATTTTTTAATGTCTTTCCTTGACTGTATTGGGTATATAATGTCGGACTGCGGCTTAATAGATATACTGAGCCTTGGGTATATGCCAAATACAGTTGGTAAAATGCTAGAGTAACATGTATTTTTGATATCTCTCAGAGGGCACTACCTATTGCATCTGGCTCTTGCTTCACACTTTCAGAAAGGAAAGCGATGTTGTGATCAGTTTATTGAAACATGTCAAGTACTGCGTCCACGCCGTACATATTTTTGAAGACAACGAAGTTGTTTTAACATTTACAAACACGTTTCAAAGCAATCGTTAAGGGTTTGAGAGAAAAGGCAGAGCAGCACATTAAATGTGCAAAAATTTTGTGGATACAGTACTTCACCATTGTTTCACTTATGAAAAATTTCATATGTTATAAAAGATATGTGATTAGAATATACATTTGAACTGTGTGAAAGAAATTGTAAATTTTTTCCATGTCTGTGATAATTTTTCTTTTGCCGAATCATGTCATATATACCTGCAAGACACGGTTGATATGAAATTAAGAGTGGATACTACAGAATATGCTAAATTCTCAACAGAAAGCCCCTTCCCGATTTGACGATCGGAAAATTATTGGACAGGAGTGAAGAATGACATGACTAGGGCCCGGTAGTTTTCGCGAAAATATTTTTGCCCCACTTTGTTTCAGTGTCTTACGTGCACACCTGTAGCTCAACTTCATGGCTATTGACAGAGTGTTTTTGTGCAGAGTTGTTATTCATTTGACTGTACCAATCAGTACACGGATAACTGTCACACATCACGTCTGTGATTTGCGGGTTTAACCTCCAGACGTTGTATGTTACGACATCCAATCACTGACCACATAGCAGAGATGCAGGTGCGCACGTAAGGCACTGAAACAAAGTGCTGCAAAATTCTTTTCGCGAAAATTACCGGGCTCTAGACATGACTGTTGAACAGACACCAATGAAGTCCATGAAAAGCATATGTGGTTTACCACATGGTCGAAGAATAACCAAAGGAATTATGTCCAAATGGATCCTAATTATGCCTGCAACTAATATGGTTTGTAACGCTGTAGAAATATCCTTCAACATATTGTGTATTTCATTTAATCAGCACATTGAAATGAGAGATTCTCGTATGGGACAATATGACGAAGATGTGGGCAAAATTTTCGAGTATTTGTGTTTACGTTCTCAATTTACAGAAACAAAGCTTTTAATATCTAAAATATCTGGCATTGTGGGAGACGAAAGTGTTAAACGTTACGAAGCACACAAAGTGTGTAAAGGTGCGAAGCCTAAAGTCGCTTGGAAAACCTTAAAATACTTGATACTAATATCAGCGACCGTATTTTGTCTTGACGCGGACCAAGCCGCATGCCCTCGGAACAGCCCGTCGTGCGTACCACGCGTGCAGGAACACACCTGGATACCAGTACTGCGGGCGCATATGGGAAAGCGCCCGGCAGCGTGGTCTCAACAGGCCACGGCGTCCCGACGTCGCCCCCGCAGTCAATCACAATGTCCAGCCATAAAATAAACCCTCTTGACCTCCGGCAATTGTTGGCAATACGTCCCATCAAGCCTAAAAGCCACAAACACGCTGTGAACCACGACGTGTCAGTGCGCGTGTTCTGTGTGAGGGAAAAGGGGACACGTGTGTAGTGTGATAAAGAGACGTCCTAGGCCAGGGGTAACCTTGTTCCCCAAAATTCAGCCCCCGGGAAAGACTTGTCAGGTCTAACCTCAAACTCGGGTAGAAACACCCCTGCGCCTAACGTAATATTGGACTCGTCCAACCGGCAACCTCTGTCGTGTAAATTCTTTAAAACTTCTAATTGTTAAAATACTTTTCTTTATAGTAACATTGCTCTCTAGATTTTTCATTTAACAATATTACAATAATTCTCTGTTATTAATGTAATTTAAATTCACGTAACGTAAAATATTGTCCGACATAAAATTTTCAAAACATAAAAATGAACATTCCAAACAACCTTTTGGACATTAATCATCAAGCCTAAATTTTATACAAATTTCCCAAGTGCTTTGTTATATGTTGTAAGTGTTTTATGTGTGAACGAAGTTTTGGCGCGCTCAGCAGCAAGGTCGCCCTGAGCCCGCCAAGGCTTCGGCAGTTGACTACTGGCGGCGTGTAGAGGCGGTTCGGCTACGGTCGCCCGGGCACCAGCATCTCTTTTGTCTTATCATTCACTGCAATAGTCGTTTTCTTTCTTTGTCTGGAACAGTAATTTAATGTAATTTATGTTCCCGGGTTAACCCCTCTCCCCTGTCGACTCGTTCCGCGCCCAGAGGCTTTTCATACCGTAATATTCCACTTCCCACCACGTGGGAATTTTTCCGCGTCGCCTACCGGACGGGCCAGGTCCGGATCCGTTTCATACATCGCCAGGATTGTGTTTGTACTGGGAGACCGATGTGAGTAAATAATAACGTCTTGCCTATATATATATCTGTGTTATTATTGGCTTCGCCGCTTCACGGTGTTTCAGGGCACGGGACCCTACAACCCGGTGACGTAAGTGTTTATATGGGTGTACAGGTGCCCGAAATCCCTGTCGAGTGCATTGTGTGTGTATGGATATGAGCGTGGGGAGGGCCATAACACTCCCCTGAGTAAGTAGAACAGCGGAGGACGAGGAGATTTTGAAGCCGGCCGTCGGCCACATGACCCTGAGATAACTCCACTAGTAACATCTGAGTTCCGGTTCTCTGCTAACCGGCTGGCGCCTAGTCGGGAACGATCTTAAAGCACGCTAGTATTTTCTCATCACCATCTCCTCCACCTCGTCCCCGTCAGTCTCTACCGTGGCATCTGCTGTGAAAATTAAGGATGAAATTGTGCCGGTTGATCCCCTACTTTTAATCCAGTGGATTTCAATAATGATAACAAGTAAATCAGAGGAACAACAGTAGCTTAATTTTGGGCTCTCATAATTTCCTTTGTTCATGTTTAATTAACATGGTAAGCACATGAATCAGAAATTCGAACATTATGAGCTATGCAAACATTTTAGTGATGTATCATATATGATGCGATACTGATATTGGAAAACTCCACGACTATCATCGATAAAGGTTTTTTACTACACGGTGTAGTTTGGAGACAGGGTGTAATAGTAAGTTGACATACGTACAATGCGTCACGTACTTCGAAAACACTATGGCACAAAAGTTGTTGTATTTGATGGCTACATTCATACCGGAACAGTTTCAAAGGTAGCAAAACACCAAAGAAGATCGGCAGTACATCAGTCTATTGATGTTGTCAGTGAAGTCATACCTGCGCTATTAGCGAAGAATAGTTCCTAGCAAATATTAAAAAAACAAAGCCTGCTTTATTTCATTACTATCTCCTAAGATAAATGAATAAGATTCAGAAGCAAAAGTAGCGAAAAATACATTAAGTGCTATTCTACATCTGCTCTTTTCAATGAGGATAGATTGTAAATTTTCAATTTGGTAAGCGGACACAAGGACTTCAAAGATATAATTTCAGTTTTCAGTGATCCATACTATCACATGAAGCAGTTCATGAAGTAGGCCGCAAGTTTTTTATAGCAGTGTACGGAGCGCCAGAGAAATGCACTTCTTTGAATGTATATCGATATCAGTACTTTGTAGATATGCAACTAAACGCAGAATGAATTCAGCATCTTTACCACCCACAGAAGAGGTCGCAAGACAACATTCTTACCGAGTCTACTTCAAGTACAGCCATGGCGAAGAGTAGAAAATACACCTGAACAATGGGGTTGGAAGATGATGAACGAAACTATACTTCCCAATCCAACCAATAATGCTGCATCACGTGGTGCGCTTTTGAAGATATTTTCTTGCGAATGCACAAAAGGACGTGGATCTTCTTCCGGATCTAGAAAGATATATTGAAATGTTCCATATTTTGCTGTTTATTTCAGGGAGTTCCTTGCCACATCAAGCAACCTTGTGATGATGTTAAGAACGATGTTGAAGAAATCCCCCGACGTACTCGTCGAAATCACGAACAATGGAGATGAAAGTATCATCGTCGACGCTAGTTAAAGCTGGGCCACGATAATACCGAATGATAAAACATTAAAAGTGGTTATATGCCTCCTCAAAATTCTACTATTTAAAAACGTGTCAAAAATCCTACGCCTTACGTGGTGTTGGAATGACGTAATGGCGAGTACAAGTTAATAACGAAACTACTATATATCATGTAATTATTGATCTGAACAGGGAAAAAATTGATTTCGATATTGTTGTCAGAGTACCTCTTTGCTAAACGAGTATTGCATTGTAAGTTCATGTGGAAGTGATTGGGGCAGTGGGAGGGAGGAAGTTAGGAAAGAAAATAAAATGCTTCTACATTAATTACAAGAGCTTTTAAAGTTGTAACTGACATGCTGTTATGGGTAAACTGTACCAGTTAAAAATTTTCGTAAGAGGAAATTCGTGAAATTAAAATTTATTATTGAGGATGTTGAGTACCTGAGCATCCATCCAGAGCCTATGTTTCAAAAACAATATTCTTACGGAATAAATGTTTATGACCTTTTTTTGTAGGAAATATAAAGTAGATAATCTACGTCTCAACATATATTGTAAAAGAATATGAACCAAAATTGATAAAAAAAATATCAAACCCATGTTGGTGTCTAAGCTCTAGTCGGATTGATCACGATTTTCAGAAGAATGTTGAAAAGGAAAGTCTAATAAATGCGTCCGCCAAAATTCAGCTTGTCATGAATTGTTCTACTTAAATACCTAAAGTGACTATTAGAAATAATTAGAAAGAGCAAATTTACTACACCAAAATAATTTCTAGGAAGTTCGTAAAAGCTATCCTGAACAAGTAGATAATAAATTAAATTATTCACGCTGGGCATTCATCGACTTACGTGGCATGTAAAAACCAACACAGTTGCAGGTGTTAAGGGTGAAGTTCGTAAGGCACTCTTGCTCGCAGTTGTTCTGCGTGTACACAGCGAAAAAACGGAGCTGGCGCTCGTGCTGGAAGTAGCACTTCCGGTCGCGCGGAGTGTAATGCTTGAGTGAAGGGCTGGTGGTGATCACGTCGGGCCGAATACCAACCACCAACTCCTGGTTGAGATCAGAGCGTAGGTACTGCTGGCTCACCCTCGGCAGCTCGGCTGGGTTGTGTAACAGAACCTACAACAAACACTCATACTGGAGTAGCAAACCCTAGTGTGTAGCTACTGAGAGTATGGCTGGTGGTAGTCGAGATAGCCTGGATCTTTATAACGTCATAACCAAATCCTGGTTGAGGTTGAAGTAGAGGTGTTTCTAGCTAACCATCGGAACTTGGTTGGGTTGAGAAGCATCACCTGTGAGACGAGTTCTGTACAACCCGCTGAACACCAAGATGGACCAAATCCCAACCATTCCTGGTAAGGTTCGGTGCCGAGTTATTGCTGAAATGGGTTTAATGTTAATATAAGCTTGTTTAGTTTTAAATTATATATATACATATATATGTACGGTTACAAGCATTTATCTACATGTTCTCAGTACATACTTGTGAACAAACATATGCCTGTTCTTAAAAGAAATGTTTTGATAGTGTCTGTCGATAATAGCAAGGTTTGCAATTGTCACAAGCTCAGCCACCTTAATCCATAAATGGGGCAGACAAATACTCCTGCAAACAAAGAAGAAAACATGATTTGCTTTTAAACAGCTCAAAGAAGGTAGACTAAATTATAGCCTAATTAACTTACTCCGGCAACTGTTTACAAAGTCCTCTGGATCATCGCGTTTTGTTTCTCTCTCTTATGCTAAAATTTTGACTTGTTCCATGATGTGTATCGCAGAGATTAGAAACATTTATTGTTTGTAACAGTAAGTACAATTTGTCATAAGATTCAACATAATAATGTTCACAGTAGACACATGCAGCTAATTTGATTACATCCATTTAATTGGGTGTTAAATGCTTTATATGTCACCATGATTTGATTACTCGCATTACATAAAATAAAAAAATTAACAAATGTTATTAGGAAGCTCGTACAAATGATGTATAGATAAATAAAATGAAAGTTAGGTTACAAACAGCATATAAGTAAATAGTTGAGTGCATAACAGGGGGAGAAGTCGTCGTACAAACCTTTAACCCGATTATATGTTAGAATATCGTTTTGTTTCCTTTAGTTTAATTTTAATTCTCACTAACATACTAACGTCACGATTCTGGTACGATTTTTAAACGGCTAACTCAAGAGAATATTGTAACTAGTCAGCGCTCTCGCAGGCATTGGGCTGAGTGACCCGACGAGCCACGCCAACTTCCCCTCCCATGTTCGCTACGTACAGCCCCGGCGACGAGATGGCGGACTGCACCCCTCTCCTCCCCCATCTTCCACCCCGGCGACGCAAACCGCTTGGGCCTGGCTGACGTCACATATGTTCTGAATGGGTGGGCCCCTGTTAGCCATCCATGACAGGCATTCAGCTCTGACATGAATGAATGTTAGCGCAACATCGGAAACATTCAGCTTACTTCAACCATCATCGTCTGCGAGCTCTGAGAATATTCTGGGCGTCGTTTCCGGCGACTATAAATACCGACTCACTGCGACCAGTGATTCAGTGACTGCGGCGTTTAGCTGATGAGTGTTGGTAACGGACTTGGCAGCGTGGGTAGAGACGGGACCAGCAGATCGAGGAGAGGCTACGGAGGTGTGGACGACGATGACACTCTTCGAGTTGTGTGAGTAAGTGTGAGAGTAGACGAACAGGTTGAACTGTAGCTGTGCAGTTTGAGACATTTCTAGACAGAAAAAATTTGTGTGGTCGGAGGACTAATTTGAAAGAGAGAGACGCTTATTAATTATACACTAGAATAGTAAATTAGGCTTTTAGGAAGATTACTTGTACATAATATCTGTAAGTATTTATTTGAAAAGGGTGAATTGCGAGTTCTGAATACTTAATGCAGAGTGTTTATAGAGATTGAAATGAACTAAGAACGTTAAGATAGTTAGTTAATTTAATTAAGTCATCCATGCCAAACGAACCTGGCTGTACTCAGGACAGCAATGTCGTTACACTGAGCTGGAATGTGATGGAGGCGTTTTATTTTAATAAATTAGTTTCTTTAGATTAGGCTAGCTAGATATATTAACATTGTTTGTTAAACAGCAATGATAATGATTATAAATTTTAATTTTATGTATGATAACAAGAAATAGTGTTTATATGGAAGCACTGCTTGCATTAATAGAGCGACTAAGTGCTAATATTAGTAGTGTAAATGAATCTAGACATAGTCGGATAAGCAGCGTAAATATTCAGTTTAGCAGTGTTAAAAGTGATTTTGTAGTGTTCATGAAACTGTAAATAGTCAGATTAGTAATGAAAGTGAATAAGTAAACAGAAAAATAAGATGTGATAGAGAGGTGGTTGAAAAATTAGACAGTAAGGTATACAGTGCAAATGAGGATGTGGACAGTAACATTAGCAGTTTTCAGTGACATGGTGAATCAGAAAATTGACAGTGTCAACAGAAATGTGGACAGTATAAATGTAAAGATGGACAGTGAAAATGTAATGGTCAACAATGTCAGTGAACGAATGGACAATGTCGAGGGTGAAATGAAAAATTAAATGAGTGTACTTAGGAAATAATGGCTAAAGTTCATCCGGAATAACGAAGTTGGACGCAGAGCGACGAATTCAAGGCTGTCAACCAGCGCAGCAGCAGAAGAAGGTGGCGACGATAAGCAGGCCGTCACTGCCAATAGAACACCATCTACGTAGTCCATTGGCGCTGGTTCCAGTTCACCAGGTGTCGGGAAGGGGGTCACTAATAAGCCGCCTACTATGGGCATACCCCTTGGCGGGAATACCCGCACCAATTCGAGATCGTCGCTATCCTGAAAGGCTGAATGGACGAACAGCGTGTCTACTACCTGGCAGCAGTGCTGAGGAGCCCCGTATTGAGCATACTGAAGTCACTGCCCGAGCGACACCGACTAGAATACGCCACCATGGTATAGGTGCTGGAGCTGCCTTTCGGCGACAGATACCTACGAAACGCCCACCACGCCAAGATGCGGAGCCGCACACAGCGACCAGGGGAGTCACTGTAAGAACTGTGGCAGGACATCATGCAGCTGGCCCACCTGTCCCTGGAGGGGTGTCCTGAGAAGACCCGTGACGTCATTGCTGTCGGCTTCTTCATTGACGCCATAACCGATGCAGAGTTGCGGCAGGTGGTGCGCCACATAACATGCAAGATGCCCAAGCCCGAGCGCTCGAGGTGGAGTCAGTAAAGCCGGTGCCTGTGACGTGGCGTCCTGTGCTGGTGGTGATCCTGGTGAAGAAGGGCGACGAAGACAGCCTTAAGGATATGCTGAAGAGCATAGAGAACACCATGAGGGACATCGCAACTCGAGTTCGTGGGACAGAGACACGTATCCGGCCGACCAGTCACGCCGAATGTTGGTTCTGTGGACAACCAGGGTATGTGAGAGCCAACTACCCTCAACATCACCAGCAGCAGCAACATCAACAACGGGGAAACAGGCAACGAGACTCAGGTGAGAGCACGTATTCGGGAAACTTGTAAACACTGACCTTGAGGAGCAAAGTTCGGTGATGGCTGGAGGTAAGGCCCCGATGTTCCTTCAAAAACGCTCGGTAAAGCAGAACTCAAATGCCATACTGATGGAGGGGAGCCTAGATGATGTTTCTTGTCGGATGGTCGTCAACACAGGGGCGACAATAACAGCAGTGAGGCCAGACATCATATGACCTTTCCCCCAGCGATTGCCTGACCAAGGGAGACTCCTGTCAAGTTTGCCTAGACGACATTGTCGTTTCTAAAGCTATAGACAAAATTTCAAATACGATATTCAATAGCTTAGTTTAAAATTTCACAACCTGTAACAAGTGTGAAAATTTTGCTGAGTTACAGTTGTCATAAAACTTTCTTATGATCATTGTAACCACAGATTTTTACCCCTAGTCAATACTGCATAATGTATGGCCAATACTTCCACTATTGTTACTATAAGCTTGTTTGACTGGAGTAATGTTCCCTAGTTGTTAGTTTTGTAAACACTTAAGGATATTATATAGGTCGATTTTGTTCATTGGGGACAAACTGCAACAGACGATCCCTGATATTCGTCTTTCGCCAGTCTAGACTGCTGTCAATTGAATATGCACAATACTCAGGCCACTATCTACGATAAATACTGGACGTACTGTAGGAACTGTTGGGAGATTTCACGTTTACTGAGTAGCAATCGGTCAAACACAAGGGAAGATATTTAGTAAGCCTAACACGAAACGCTTATTGGGCTCTCTCTCTCTCTCTCTCTCTCTGCCAGAGGACAACACAGCATTTTAGTTGGACACTGTGCTTTAAGTCTTCCCTCTAGACGTATGAACAAGATTAGGCTGGAAACGTTTGGATTAAACCAGTAGGGCTTTATACCTAGCATAGCTATACAATGAGACTATTACAAAAAAGGCTTTAAGCATCCAAAGTGCACGGAGTAAAACTAAATATAATAAATTATCGCATGGTTGCTGTAGACGAACTATAATCAATGTCTCAAATCACGAACACAAGACAACCAAACAAATATGACTTCTTTACAGAGAGTGTAAAAATTCATTAACTACATTCACTTGATATTTAATAAGGTAACCAATGGTTAGAGGTTCACTTTGATTTTAAGGCTTTTTTAAGTATTATACAGCTCCTAGTTTCAATTATATATTAACACTTTTCTAATTTGATATTCGGTGAAAGTAACGAAAATTAAAAAAAAAAAAAAAAAAAAAAAAAAAAAAAAA
>PNEQ01096701.1:20552-46429 GCA_003012365.1 Medauroidea extradentata | reverse complement strand
GTTGCAGTAAGTGTGTCAGATACATTTAACACCTTTAGTACAGCAATAACTTCTAGAGAAGTGGTTAATTTGACAAATCTGAAAATAGTAATTTATTTGCAAAAATATAGATACATGATACCCTTAGCATTGCACGGTCCCATGTTTCAACAGCATATTTAATTAATTAAACTTTCCTGTAGAAACAAAGATCTTGAAATATAGAACCAATTTTAGGTATATCTTAGGGTTATTATATTCAATCAAAGAATTTGGTGTAATTTAATTATATGCCTCGACTACTCAATTCGTAGATACAATCACATACGTTAGAACTTATGGCCTTGGAGGAAACGTCTGTTCAAAAATAAACTTTTACTCTCATTACATTCCATTGGCTAAGATAAATCAACGTTTTTGCCGAAACAGTTCAATCACTTAATCCAAGTGGTGACTCAAAAGTTCAATATCATTTAAATAAATTATTTGGAGTTCATGTTACAGTCTCGTAAACGTTGGCTTTAACCTCGCTCCAATATAAATTCTATAAAACTAAACAAAAAATTACCTCTTTTTAAGGTAGCTAGTACTATTGAGACTATTTCTCTGCCTACCACTCTCTCCATTGAGTTACCTCGTTTAGGTTGACGGCAGATAAAATATAGGTTTCACAGGACCTATCTGCCGCGACATCTAGCACCATTCCAAGGGAGACAGAACTGAAAGAAAGTTACACTATTACTACAATGCAATAGTTTAAAATTGGCTGGCTCTAGAGCTTTGTTGTCTGAGAGGTTTCAAACCTCTAACCATAGAGATATGAGTAGTTTACTTATTACTGTTCCATCATTACTGCATCCACTAAATTAATTTACACGATTGTAAATATGAAAAACTATTAAACATAAACAAATACATTATAAGATTATTTATGGTATTTGTTAACATCTGAAATTAATTTTAAAATTCATACAATACATTTAAATATATATTAGCTCATTAGCATACGCTATATAATTACTACGAGAAAATGATCTGTGATACCATTGGGGATATACTCATCCAAAAACGACTGGTCTACGTAAAGAATGTGAGGCGAGGAGAGTCTGACAGAGAAGTCATGCTTAAGGGGAACCTGCGACTAACCTTGAAACCTTGCACGGCGCCTTTGCACAAGTAGTCGATGTCTTGAGAGAAAGACCTCATCAGCACCACAAGCCCTGCATCATAACCGGCCGCCAGCGCTCTATGTGGGAATGTGTCCACACTGGCAGAAGGATCGTATCCATCCTCTAACGACCATTCCTTTGAAGTTAAATTATAGTCCAAGTTGTCACTGTACTGCACTCTGGAAAAACACACATAAATTCATTGAATAAAGTATGGCGAAACATTACGAAAGTGAAGAAACGTGCCGGACAACGAGTAGGTTTGTGTGTGGTATGCATATAAATTTACCTTGTTAATTACTAAACAAACTTTATACGACATCAACTAAATTAATTAAAAACATTAATATATGTTATTTGTGAAAGATAGCGTATTTTACAGTTTTCAACCATTCTTGGTAGTATGTCGCTTGTTATGCTACACTCTTAATTAGAAACAGTTACACTCAAATAAATGACGAAATAAGGTACAAGGTTTTTCACTCAAAAATCTGTTAGTTGGTGGATATTGGCAAGTAAAAAGTAATTAACTAGTTAATTTATTTCACTACGTTAACCGTGTTATTTATACCAATCAATCTAAAAAAACTACAGTTACATATTGCTACTAAATTCTCAGTGCACATAAGAAATTTCATATTATCTTAGTCTACATGATATAACTGACTAGAATTTTGAAAGCTAGCGTGCTAATAACTTCGCTTTCTCGTGTAATGTTAGTGAACTAGTGTTTTGTTAAGTTACAATGTAATTTACAGCGTAGGTATGTATCCCCATTTTTCAGGTCTGTTACAGTTAAGCTTTAGTAATGGTAAGTTCCGCTGTGTTTCAATCTGTGTTGTCACATTACATATTAAAAGTATTACTTTATTATACATACTTCACTCAGAAACGTACGAACGAAATGTACACGCACCAACATTTAACAGCAAAAATAAATACTCTAATGGCACTTCTATAAACAAATATCACACAGCGATTCAGTGGTTACGGTTTCAGCATAACATTAACAGAATCGTATATTTAAATTACTCCAGGAACGGTAAATAATTCAGTTCAGACGCTTACATCTCTTGAAGCTTCTGAAAGAATTTAGATAATACACTACGTATTTTCCCCTCATATCGAATATTGGAATGTTCTGAAACTACTTTTCGGGTATTTACGTTTTGAAGCAAAAACAACTATATATCTTGAAGAGTTTGCTAGACATGGAGGAACACCGTAACCGAAAATTCATTTCACGTATGTTTTTACCCTTAATAGTAAAACAGAGATTTAGTTTTGGTAGCCAGGTATGAATATGAACGAAGGATAATTTTTTATTTATGAATTATCAGTCATTATAAATTATATTCAATCATGTACAGTGTATTTTATTTTAACATTTTATTTCTTTCTCAGACGTTTTCGTGCACATCAGTAAAACTTAAAATTTTCAGTTAATGACAGTGACAGACATGTCTCCAGACAGCGCGATTTTCTCCTCGATGTAATAGACCCTGAAAAAACTTCCAGAACAGGCGGAAGTGTTCATCAAGATAGGCTTTGTTCTATATCTCCAAAGGAAGTGTCAACCACTCTATCTACAGATAAACTCACTTGTACCTATCAGCATCATCTGCTGTTCCATCCTCTGTGCAGACAAATCCACAACCAGCAATCTCAGTGAATCAAACCCAGAAACAGCCGGTGAAGCCAATGGGCATTCTCCTACACCAGTTCACAAGTCTCAGACGACAGGGCGAAAATCAAGAACCTGCTCGGTACAACTGTGTACTGCGTCTCCATATAAAAAGATCCTAGAGGAACGCCCTCAAGGAAAACAGAAGACATCAAGGGATATTTTCCTTTCGCAGACAACAGATACCACAAAGATAAGTAGTTCGGCAACCAAACGAGGCCCGAAGAGTAGACCTCTTCACCAAGCAGAAAGTTCCAGTGAATCAGAATATGACATTATTTATGACGACTATTCAGGAGATGAGTTTCACCTGCTTTCCGACGACGAGGAAGATGCCGAGTGCATGTATTGTGCTGGTTTATTTTCCGACAACATGGGAGAAGACTGGGTGAGATGTCACACCTGCTGCAAATGTGCTCATGTAATATGTGGACGAAATTCTAATTTTTCTTTGTGACAGTTGCCTAAAGGCTAGCGATACGGCTCAAAAAAATCAAGAAAATAGAAAGTGTGTTTCAAAATCATTTTAGAGTAGACTTTGTTGTTGACTATTTTATGATTAGGTTAATTTGATTTTCTTAGTTCTAATTGGTTCAAATTTCATAAGACAATCTTGAACAATTTTCACAAAGTTTATTAGGTAATTATTAATACCCAGATGACCTTGTTCAAGTGTTTTAAATTAGTAGATCTGTTCTCATTTCTTCTAAATATTTGTGTAGTTGGGTTAAACGTTTTTATTTATTTATTTTTTTGTAAATAATATTTTGAAATATTTTATTACATTTGATATTTCAGGACTATACTTATTACACAAATATAGTCAAAAATAATATATTTGGTTATTTTCTGTAAATTTGCCACACACTCTAATAAAATTTGAGCTTTTTTAAGTTAGCTGTTTGTGCTCCCAAAATTAGCAGCTAGGTATCATAATTTGGGGATATTATGAAAATAACCAAAATAAACTCCAAGGTACTGGACACAATGAACACTATAGTGTGGCAATGATAATAAATATTGCTCATAATTTTTTCAGGGCAGCTGTATTGAGATCATGATCATTATAAGCTTCCAAAGCATCTTCCCCAAATTAGACGCCTTTCCCTTATATAAAATCAGTGATGTAAGATTTAGCATTTTCATTGATTTTGTAAGACAGAGCCTAAAGAAATTGAGAGATTGTGCAGTTATTCATTAGTCAGAAACGGCTTAAGCTATTCACACCTAGCTCGGAAAGAAAACAGTGTAATAATAATATAGTTTTATTCAAATCGAACTAACATATTTCTTTACTTAATTATAAGGCTGAAAATCCATTAAATGTGGCATACAATGCCAAATTGTTCAGTATAGCTAATAGTTATCCGTTTTACTAGATATCACAGATTATTTTTTTTAAATTGAAGCTCTCTGCTGTGTGTCTCAGTTGATGTGTCCAAAAAACCTTCCTCCTTGTGAAGCAAGTTTAGAATACAAGTTCAATTAAGGCTACGCAAATTAGATACCAGAGGAAAACCCCTTAAAAGAAACACATTGATGGCTTTCGTATATGAATAAGAAACAACTGGATCTCTAATTTTAGCCATTTCGAGGGGCTTTGGAATTAAATTTCTAATTGACGCGATGCTTTGAAACCACCTTTAAGTCATCGTTTTAAGTGTATTTTTTCTTCGTACATCGACACTGGGCACATGTCGAATAATTTCATAAAAACGTTTGTAAGAACATACTGTAAAGCATATTGGACGGGTGGAAGGCGGTGCCCTTAAGAGGGCGTGGTACATAATTTAATGCAAAAAAGCATGAAACTATAACTGTAGGTTTCTTGAAGCCAGTTTACGAGAATTAAACAATAGCAATCCTAGCCAACGTTTTAAACAAAATTGTTTCCAGTGTTACGAACTTCTGAGGCACAATCTCTGATGCCGGAACCTCGTGCATTTAACTGCGGCGCAAGAGATCACGCGTAACGAATGAGTACTTCTGGATAAATATTTACTCATAAAGTTGGCCAGTGCCATTATCTAGGACTGTCAATGAGTATTTTATTCATATCGGCTTCGAAAAAGCGTAGAATTCAATTTATGTTATCAGCGTTTATTTATCTACCACGCACTCTTAACCAGATTTACAGATTTGCACATAAGACGTTGAAACAAGTTGGTACAACATTATTTTATTTCCAAAACTAAGGACTATAGTCATTAGGCGGTTGTCGCAGGAGAACAGGTACTCGTATTCACTGTGTAAGCGAAATGCGAAACGTTACTTCAAGAAATATAACGTTACGACTGTTCATGAGTTGCAGGAATCGTAGAAAGTATTACTACTGGATTATTGTTGTTGGTTATATATGCTTTCATCTATCAAATGATTATCCAATTATAGCAATGTTAAAATCATTTTTATACACGCATTAACTGATGACTCTAAAAAGGCGACAGTAGGCCTATATTTGTTGTTTTAAATAATGTTTTGCAGTTACGTTGTCATTAATGGTAAAAATAAGAGAAAAATATGTTACTTCAAAATTGATTGTAATGCCCCCTCAAAAGCGACCAAGTGGTCAAAAACTATTATAACTGAAGTGCATCACATATTTTTGTTGTATTTTATCATGTTTTAATTTGAGAAAAGTGTAGAAAATAATAATAACAACACGATTACAAAATTCATTAGGGAGATTACCAGAACTAAAATTTTCAAACATTTTGAAATGCAAAATTTCTAATTGCGCTATGTTTCAATGTTGATCTAAATCATTCATGCATGTCAAGAAGACCAGACGGCAGAGAAGTTCATAGAAATTCACTGAGGGGTTTGCGTGATGTAATATTGCTAATTCTATGATAAAATTATAACAAAACGTAGCCATAGAAAAAACTCTGATTGAAGAAGAACTAAATATTTCATTCCGGATATATTTCGTCTTGGAATTGTTACGATTTCAAGAAACAGTTCAGTCGGTGCATATTGTGACTCCTAACTGATTGAAATTTGTATTACGAAATTTCTTGTTGAAATGGTCACAGTTATGTTCAAAGTATATCAAAATGATTTTTCCTTTGGTTCGTGATTTTATTGTATTTTCTTTTATGTGAAGTCAAAAGGGCATGAATGTTCTAAAAACTAAAAAAAAATGCGTAAATCAAGTTGAAGGCCATTTGTTCCCATTTACGCTGTTTTTAGTAAAACTATATTTTATAGTAACAAATGGGAGCATCTATTTTTAACAACTATATAGACATGGTTGAAGCTGTTTTTTCTAATAGTCTTGTGTTTTTCAAGCAAAAAAACACCATTTCGGCTAATTATCGGTTTCAATAAAATGCCTTTTTAAGTAAAAAATGACACATGTTTGGCAACACAACAAACCCCATTTTCAGCATATGTTATAGTTTTACGATTTCTACTTCCTTTTAAAATAAAAAAACAATTTTCGAAAAAAAAAAAAAAAAAAAAAAACAGGGTACAGTGTCTTTAAGCGTGCTGCCTCATGGCAATAGTAAGGAGAGGGATTTTCACAGTAAATGTGAGGTTAAGTCATCAGCCAATCATAAACATGTGTTGCTACCGAATTTTTGGTTGTTTTCGACGTGGCCAACATTTATATGACACTTTTTCAGCCATTTGTATACCCTAAAAAATATGAACACATAAGTATGTGCATGCATGCTAAAATAACACTCGAAAACGCGAATTTTTATTTTTATCACATATTTTTATTCATGTAGCTACATTAGTCTCTTCCCAATGCAAAAAAAAATGGCTACTGACCATAAATAATATCGTGAAATGTGAAAGAACCCTACCTAATAAAATTTAAGAAAGTAATCCCAACCATTGTTTTCGCAATTTGTCAAGGTTGGTAGCTGTTAAACACAAAAAAAAATGTTTTCTGAGTTTTTATGGTTTCTGTGTTTTTCTGACTTTACATTAAAAAACGTGACAAATATCACAACACCAGTTGGAAAATTATTTTCCTGTAGGTTTTTATTCTCATTATGGACGTTTTATGAACCCTTTAACACTAAATATTGGTAAACGCATAATTTCAAAAACCAATAAGCTCATGTGTTCCTTTTTTTAAGTTACGCTAATTTCATGAAGACATTTTTCTGGAATCGGACAATTAGTTCAGCTTCAGACAGGATTTAATGTCTAGCTAATTTTACTTCGAATTAAATTGTAAAATATAAATGTTACTGCATGGAAACGAATTCCAGTTAAACTTCTTTATCGTGGACTGCTAATTTTAAAATTAATTTTAACAACTATGTTACCATCCTAATAACACACAGTTTAAATATTGATTGCAATATGTAAAACATTTTAACCATTATATTTTTTAGTGTTGCAATGAACCATTTAAACATTTCCAACGCTTATACTTGATCAAATGTCACCAAAATATGCAGTATACAGAATATATAGAAAGTACTTTTCTACAACTTGAACGTCCTTAAGGTGGCCGCTTGGATGAACTGTTTTGGGAATTAGTTAGAAAGACCCTAAACGTTCTTTGGATGCTATTCCTCAGCAGACATAACTTACGTATACTTAGTAGTGTTTGAATAAACTTGAGTAGAGAAAATCTCTACATAGTGCCCGGTGCCCTTAGCAGACGGATAATAATTTGGACTTACGCCTCTGTGGTGAACATCTGCTGTGGGCCGAGCGTGTTGAAGGTGTAGCAGAGGCCTTCCTCCGTCATTGTCGCCATGAACATGTTGCTAGTGATGTTGAGAT
The DNA here is from genome assembly GCA_003012365.1 of Medauroidea extradentata. Taxonomy (NCBI): domain Eukaryota; kingdom Metazoa; phylum Arthropoda; class Insecta; order Phasmatodea; family Phasmatidae; genus Medauroidea; species Medauroidea extradentata. Next base: position 38,845 of record PNEQ01096701.1, on the reverse strand, counting down.
CTATGTGGCGCCATCTCACGATCATGACCGTTTCCTCCAGCAACGGCGCTGCCTGGCAACCCACACTTGCGGTTGTTTTAAACCTTTACACTTGTCGTTTAGTTGGTAGTCAGCACTAAGTCAGATAATGCTTTTCCGGCGTAAAACTAAATGTGAAATAATTATAACGAAATATCTGTTACTGGCACACTGTTAGCAGTTTCACCAACATTGCTAGTAATATTTCTATCCATTCCTGGAGACAACATGCAAATGTTTGTATGTATTACACACACACATATACTATACATATAGTCGCACACACAATATATGTATAAGGTACATACAAGTTGTGTCAGGAGGAAGTGTGTTGCTTTAATGTAGTGGTAATTTATGAAACGTATATAAAATATTTGATAAATTTAAGTTCCAATGCTCCTACTGCAATTGACTTAAACAATCATTTCTTTCGTCATACAAGGATTAAGTTTAGTATATTCCACAGCAAAAATATAATAACTGAACTTTGGTAGTATTTTTAAGAAGTATAAATTTTTTCATTGCTTATCGTTACTTCGCTATATAATCCTGACGGATAAACTGAAAGCGTATTTCACGATTAACTTTTCGTGATTTGCATTCCTGACCATTGTCGTTTGTTTAGGTTGTTTTGCTGGCTTACCTATTAATACTGCTAACTGTTTAAATATAAATAAATAATGTGTATCTGTCGTGATTTACAACAGCTATTTTTGTTCGCTATGGTTTTAAATAAATATTTCAAATTAAGAAAATGAGAAGAAAACTACCACCGATACCATAAAATGTTTCATTTACTTTTCCCAACCACTAAATACTTAACATCAAAAAGAGCACGTGAAATCCTTACTTCGTTCGTTTCGGCTCGTAAACTCTAAATAAATGGTAATTCCAACAGTGTTACCATTTACAAAACTGAAAGAATAAATTCACTTTGAAGATACGACTAACCCCTTCCTTCCTACCTAAACAAATATCAGTCCGTCATTAAAAGCCTTGTTTTTTCTTAAGGTATCGCAGAATAATAATAATAATTTCATTTAATAATAATAATAAGCCAAATATTCTTTTCAGTGCTTCCTCTCTCTCTCGCTCTCTCTCCAGATCCATTGTAATTATAATAATACTGGTCCTTCATGCACGTATTGATAGTCTACAATGGTATAGTGCTCAGGTCTGTGGCATAACACCACAACGTACCTGGTTAAATTCCCAGTGGAGTTGATCACGATTTTTGTCCTTAGGAAACGTGACATTTACTGTGTACTCCTGTTTCCCACGCGCACACATTCTATCACTGCTCTGTATTTAACTATTACTGACATTACCAGCCAGCATCTGAGATCTCGACTGTCCCCCTGACGTTCGTAGAGAGTGATGTACGAAACAAATTCCCTGCAGAAGTTGCACCGAAGAAGAACAGTATACAACACAAATCGTATTTTGTACATGACAGGCGCCGTCATACTCTGTGACTACGTTGTCAATAAATATGTCTACAGCCAATTTCAACGAACACGACGTAAGTTCGTCTTTTGCTACCACGTCTGACCGAGTATCTTTGTGGTGACATACAGTTGTGATCGTGAAATTTATTCCTTGTAGCAACTAAATTGTCAATATAATATGTAAATTTAACCGTAAACAACTCGCCAAATTTCTACTATACACTCCTGTCCAACGTGTTTATGTTTATAAGCTACGCAATATTATCTTGTATTAATTAGACAGCAAACAAATTTACGATACCTAGAGCTACGAACTTGTAGCAAAAAGAGTCTTGCACCATTTTATTTTTATGTCTTACGTGCATATCGTCAGCTCTGCTTCGTGGTTATTGGTAGCATGTCTTTGTTCAGACATGTATCTGCATCAATCAGAACAAGGTTATTGTTGACACCATACGTCTGTGACTTTATAAAGCCCTAACTCTAGCGACAGTGAAACATCCAATCACTGACCATCAAGCAGAGCTGTATATATGCGCTAAAGGCATTGAAGCTAAATGATGCAAAAAATTTTCGCCACAAAATCTAAGTTCTGATAATATTTCACATGTGTCGAAAAATTTTTGGACAATTTTGTCAGCTTAAAATATTTGAGTGCGAGTGCTGCGATGAGTGTGTTGACGTGGAATAAATCGCCTATCGTCAGGTACAGCTGCAACCAGCATTGCCCATAGGTACTAACGATTGCCTATCAAGCAGGCGCTGCGCCACATGTTTTTAAAACTTACTTTTGGACCTGTGCCTACGTCGTCTCTTAAGTTGGATACTTGATTTAAACTTTCTAACTGTGTCCATTGAATATAAATTGGCCAATATTACGTAAAAATGTGTATTTGAGTTTGTCATTGGTCGTAAATTAAATTATATAAATAAAAAGGACTACGTATAACCTCTTTGAAGTAGTACACTGCTTCCTCATCTGTAGTATCATTTCCTTCAGTATACGGGTAGTCGCACATCAATGAAACGTCTCCAAGTATTTTTAACCTGTAAAATACAATGACTTTGCAGTAGTAAATTAAACATATGCATAGTAAAATCTAAAAATTAGACTACAATATGTCCTGAATATCATAAACTTAAAACTATGTGCTTTAACAAATAATAACCAGAGTCTATAGATTGAAAAAACTAAAGAATTTTCAAATTATCAACAAATCACTGCGATTTTGTAATTTAAGAAAATTATAAAAAAAAACTCGGCTAGTTGTAATCCACATGGATTCCAAACCGTCACGCCAGTATTTTTCAATAATATGGAAAATCAGGGAATATAACCATGATATTTACAGGGGAGCTTCCTCTTGCCCCCGTAGGCACCTACTAAGAAAGGGGGTTATCAAGGGTGAAATGTGTTTTTAAAGAACCCCAGGAAATCTGCCATAATTTTTTTAACTTCAAAATATTGCCCAAACAAATGCGTATTTTCGAATTTTTCGATTTTGCGAAATTCGATAATTAAGGGAGTGCAAAGCCGTAAAATGTGATTTTCATTAATTCGGGATATCTCCTAAACCATTCCGATAGTGAGGTTATTTTTTAAATGATGCTTAAGTAAATATGTAAAAAGTGTTTTTAGAATTTTTCGATATTCATCTTTGAAAGCTTAAAAAAAATTAAAACGTGCTTTTGATTAATCCAACTTATCTTCTAAACCAGTGGAAATATTGAGATGGATTTTGCTTTAAAACAAATCTTACGTAAATATTAGAAAAGAAATTTCAGGAATTTTCGAAATTCGTCCTTGAAAGCTGTTAAAAAAACAAAATGTTTTTTCAAATAATTATCTTTACCACTTATACCCATCGAGATATCGAGATGACTTTTTTTGAAAAGAATGAAGCTTACGTGAATACCTAAAAATCAAATTCAGGATTTTATTAAGTTCGAAAACTAAGGATGTGACAAGCAGTAAAATGTTACAGTCTCCCGAAAAAAGAGAATGATCACGGATAAATAATTCAACAGTTGTTTCTTTTTGCCAACCTACTCATAAATAAAACCTCTTTGGACTCTAGACTGTACATACGAAAGAATTATCCCGGTCTGTCTTTAAGGGCGCGTTCTACCGCAATTTTCATCATCATTTTTATTTTTTATTTGTGCCAGATATTTATTTTCTTGGTTTAGACACAAAATGTGACTAAATTTGGCTCTTATGAAATTTTTGTATCTTTAATAGTTTTCGCGTAATGACTTGTTAAAGTCATATTTTGCATGTTTCCGTTTTAACGACTACGCTAGAACCAACTGATATACCAAACTCAAAAAAATCACAGTGGACAAAAACATTACAGGCTACAATGACATGCTCATGAAATTAAAGAATAAAAATTATTTGAATAAAAAAAATACAAATAATTTTTATTCTTTAATTTTATGAGCATGTCACTGTAGCCTGTAATGTCTTTATCCACTGTGTGTTTTTTTTTTTTTTTTTTAGTTTGGTATATCAGTTGGTTTTAGTGTAGTCCTTAAAACTGAAACATGCAAAATATGACTTTAACAAGCCATTACGCGAAAACTATGAGAGATAAAAAAATTCCATAAGAGCCTAATTTAGTCACATGTTGTGTCTAAAATAAGAAAATAAATATCTGGCACAAATACAAAATAAAATAATGATAAAAATTGCCACATACCGCGCCCTTAAGCATTCACTCTGGCATTGTACAAAGTTTGTGATGTGGGAAAGGTGGGTTTACGGGTTCGTATCCCGTGCAAGACTTTACGATGGGAATTACTATGACATCATACGAGCATATTGAGCGCGCTCTTTACACTGAGCTAAGACAATTTATAGTTCACTGTTATTGAGTACGCTAGCTGTTCAATGCCTTCATCACATATTTTGTCCAGATTTACTGTTTACATTTCATAATTTCACGCGGGCAAAGCCGCAGCCGGGCAGCTATTTTATAGAGAAATAAAGATGAATTAAATACAAATATGTTCTGCAATTAAAGTACGCACAGCGATGTGGACTGGATAAAGCTGTTTGTATTTGTTGTTTCAAAGCTATACAGAGAATAATGTATAGTAACACCATCAGTTAAAACGTAATTAAAAGTTAGCTACGCTTTTCTATAGTACATGCGGGCGAAGCCGCAAAGGGACAGCTAGTTGTATTATAAATTTGTCTTGTCGACTGTACTCTCTGTTCCCAAACATTTTTGTTAAAGGCACTAAAATGCTCTTATTTTATTTGACATACTGTTTAACCATTTACCTACGCAAATTTTAGGAACCGAAACTTCGAAACTATTTTTATAACTTTAGTTTTTGATAAATATATGTTAGTTCAAGACAGAGCACGTTAGTGTGATAATATATTACAACAAACCTAAGTCGAAATTTTGCTTTTAATTTGTCCGTAATATTTTATTGTTTAGGAAATTTTCAGCGTTTCTTTCCTTAACATCAATAAATTGTTTACGTTGTATTAAAATATACGCAATTTAATTAAAAGTTTTATTTTCATTGTATGATTCTTCATATATTATTCACTTTACTAAAATTTTGGAAACATGCTTTCAAATATCTTTTTATAAGCTGTCGCCTAATTAAATTAACATATTCCGCATAGGCCACATATAAAGGGCTTATTTTAATAGTGATACAACCCGAATATTGTAAAAAAAGGGAGTTGTATCCACAATGATCTTAAGAATGGTTAATTCTTCCTTATTTCAAAAGTGGTACATCTCCACGCTGTGAACTTCATTATTTCACCTATCTCGAAAACTGAATTTTTGACATTGAATCATGTTCAGGTCTCTGTCCCTAAAATGAACTAAATTGTAGTTGTACCACTATTAAAGTAAGCCATTCATATATGTATCATATTTATAAAGTGTTTACTCTTCATCAGAAAGACTGTCCTTGTTATGAATGGAATCTGTGAAGTTGAAAATCCTCTGGCGAGCCTTGGTCTCTGAGCAGATGGTGACGGCGGGGAATGGAATCTCCCAGACAGGGGTGTTCCTCTCGTCGAAGGACACGATGACAGGTGAGTACGTCCACTTGAGCCACATGTAGTATATCTGCTGCACGCATACGCCCAGGCTCAGCAGCATTATCAGCACCCAGAACAACCTACGGCAAATACTTTCACTATGGACATAGGTAACGATTTTTTTTTTTTTTTTTTTTTTTTTTTTTTTTTTTTTTTTTTTTTTTTTTTTTTTTTTTTTTTTTTTTTTTTTTTTTTTTTTTTTTTTTTTTTTTTTTTTTTTTTTTTTTTTTTTTTTTAGTGTTTTCGATCATCATATGAAAATTTTCGCTGAAACTCAGCTTGAACAGAAAGAATGAAAATGTACCCGCACCAGCCGACTTGGCTCTTTCGGGTTATACGAAAAGGAATCTTTGAATCAGCAAAATTACAAACCAAAAACAGTAAGTTTACTTGCAAGGAAAAATAAGAATATCGCTGTAGTCTTTTCATGTGGCGAACAATATTGCACGTTACTTGGGTAACGTAACTTTATAGGTGTCAATTATTTCAACTGCATAAACTGACAAGTTAATATTTCTACGTTCCAAAATTTGATAAAAGTTAAGCAAGAACATCAATAATTTGGCTTAAACATTAGCAGAAGCACATTGAAAAGAACGCATTGGTTAATTAATGTAGCTGGAAAAGAGAATTGTATCCTCCCTCGAACCCATAGAAGACTTTTATTTACACTTAAATATAGCAAAGTTGTCACTATTACAGTTATATTTTAAATATTTAAGAAGAGTAGACCTACTTGTTAGCAGACTTCTAAATAATTTTTAAGTTTTCTTTTACTACACTCTTCACTGTAGCGTTACCTGTTCTTCTCAAACTCGTGCTTCAAACCCCACAATAATTACATCACTATTGAGTCACCGTTGACGGAAATTGCACAACGGTCCATGCGTACGTAGATGTGTGATTTCTTGCGGTTTTAAGTTATTGTAGTTGTCACCATTTCTAAATGACAGCGATTTACACCTCTTTCTGTTGCTTTGCTTTATTGATAATCCCAAACATTAGTTCTTAAGAATTATGCGCGTTGCCCGCCTGCAAGGTTTCCAACACACTAGTATTTTTGTTGGGTACCAAAACTTTGAGTTTGAACTAGAAAACCGGGGGGGGGGGAGGATTTTTCACGATATTTCAGTTTTATTTAATTGGGACATGCTAATTCATATTCGTCAAACACCGATGTAAGAAAGCAGGTATATTATGCTGTACTTACAAGCTCGGCAAATTTAGCACCGCAGTTACTTCAAGTTCATTCTGAACGACAACAACGTGTTTTATATTCTTTCAACTAGAGTACTGTTTTTGTTCTGCATGTCATGATGCTCATAAATCTTCTTTAGATATTTAAATATCTAGACAGTTCAAAAGTTATATGCTCCTTGACGAGGGTCACCTTTGTTACTAAGCCGGAAGTTATTTACGAACATTTGCTGTGGGTTTGAAGATCTCGGTAACATTAAACCATGTTCTGAGTTCTGTCAATTTACGTTTCTTGCTTCATGATTTCCTTTCAGAAAGAGATCAGTTAACTTGAGCAACATACATCCTTTTAGACTTGGCATTCAAATATAAATTTTCGGTTTAAGTGTGGCTAATTGCTCATCATCGTTGACCACAGAGAGCAATGCTATGAGCGAACTGTGTTTTTGTATGTACCTCTAAAATATATGCTTTTGTACGATAAGGTAAATATCTCATGTTAGCAAATCTAAATTAGTAATAAACCTAATAATTTTAACAACGTAAATGGCAAACTATGCCCATACCAACTAGAACCAGAGCTATGAGATTCAATGGTTTCATAACGTACTGTACTGTCGTCGACATACGCCAATGCAATATTGTCCCAGAACTCTAATATGAGACTAAGAAACAAAACTAAAAACAACAAAAATGAGAAAACTAGCCTTTTTTGGCTGTAGTTAACACGTCCATCACCAAAACAACAGAACATGACAAATAATGTTGGCATTACTCAACAACAAATATAGAAATATTAATAAACAACCAAGAAATGAAAGTAGACAGACAAATTTAAAAATCTGTAGTTAAAAACTCAGGGTACCATAATAAAGACAGCACACACAGTACTGGGACAAAGACAATGTTGGACACAAGAGAGGATAACAACGACGACACAACGATGAAGACACAAAAACAGGGTAGATTTCTTAAGACCGACATTTTATGACGTTTCGGGAGCTGACATCTGCTGCCGTCATTAGTACTTCACCTGACTTTTATATATATTTCATTCATCCCTATGTAATATTTTGAACACTGAGGAAATTTCATATATCATTATCATAGCAAGACATATAAAATAATTGTTCCCTAATTTATTAAACTGGTTACTCGCATATTGCTTTGTAAGCTGACTAATTTTTTAGTATTAATCGTGTATCATACGTCTAAATCAATATCATTACATAACATTCTTAGATTACGTACACGATTTTAACTTCCAGGGTTAATTTGCACCCACTTTGACGAAAGTAGGCTTATCAGTTATGCTGGTAAATTCTTGTTTGGTTTGCCTTTATACTTTCATTAATTGTTGTTTATTTTATTTTTTCTTTATTTGTTGTTGGCTAATACCTAATGGGATTGTTCATGTTATATTGTTTTGGTTTATAGATGTACTGAATATAGCCAATCTATGCTTGCTTTCTAATTTTTTGTCGATTTTTGTTTATTTTTTCTTAGTCTCAAATTCGATTTCTGGGACGACATAATATTGCAATGACGTATGTCCACAACATTGCAGGGCTTTATTCTCTCTCATTGCAAGAAGCATTCAAAGAAGTTATAATGGTTACGTTGTTAGTGTAATTAATCACTAAAACGTAAAAACAAAAAAAAATCTGTAATTATTCAGGTTAAAAGATATTCACAAACTCTATAGTGTTATTTTTTCATTAGTTCTCGTTTCCAGTTAAGTCTGTGAAATAACTGTAAATAGGAATTCATTTCCGTATATTTACATGAAACTTAGTCAATTTTCCTGTCACTTGTATATGTAGGGCCTGTGTAAATAACATTGAATCTGTTTCTGTTCTAATTTACTATTGGATGAAAAGTAATATTTTGTGGTATTATATTTTTAGCTGTTAGGCACTCTTCTCAGGAATACATATTTTGCGACCTGTATTTTAGTTCACACATACTAAAAACACATTCTTTACAAAAATTGCAAGCTTAAATGTATTAAAGAAAAGTACTATTTAATAAGAACCCCTGCAGAGCGACTTTGTCACAATGTCTTTTTTTATACCCAGAGACTATGAAAAATAGTCTAGTAGTGATATTAATGGTAAAATTATGTGTATGTTTATAGGGAAACTAGCCTGCCAAGCGAGATGGCGTTTAGGCACTGGACTGGTAATAAGAGAGTCCCGGGTTCGATTCACGGTCGGGCCATCCCAATTTAGATCTTTCAAAGTATTCTGATACCACACCAGATGAATGCTGTGAAGGTTTCTAACTACAGACCACGGCCGATTCCTTCCCCGTTTCCTGTACGCCTTAGCATTTTTTCTTGTCTCTAATAACCACGCTGTTGACACGTTAAGCCCTAAATACCTACCTGCCTTCAGGCCACCGCCTACCATTTATTCCAAATGCATTGTAATGTGCGTTTTGTTTTCCACATGCACCCATCGTACCAACGTACGAATGAAAAACACGTAACAGAAAGCATAGGGGAAACGTTCGGAGAAATGACGAGGTAGAAGTGACCGTCTCCCGTTGTGGGGACGTGGCATTTGATGCGCGCCCCAAGGTCACCCTTATAACGCCTTCGCATCTGAGCACCTAACGCTCAAATCGCTCAAGGTAGGAGGTGCCAACAAGATGAGCATTGCGTTGAAAAAATAATTACGTTTGTTACAATGAAACCTATTTTATTAAAACACCTTTGGTAGAATGGTTCATGAGCATAAAATACGCCACTTTAAAACTTTTCTTCGCTGTACATTAAAATATCTTTGCTGCAAGTTCAATAGACTGAAATAATGGTTTTTCTTTGTTGTAAAAATACTGTTTTATAGTGAACAAATTACTGAAAGCAGTAACAAAATGAAACTAAAACACATACAGAACTGTACAGTCACACGCAAATACCTAATAGCCTGTTGAAAGACGTTTAACCAACACGTAAACTATAGGGGTTTCTTTTAAACTTTCTTCTAATGTGATAGTTTGCTGCGGTTTTGTTATTGAGGTACAAACAAAATATATTTATCTAAGACGTACATTATGGTTCACTGCAACTTACTTCTCAAGCCAGTGTCTGTTGTCTGCTACGACGTGCACTATACCATCCATGGCCGCATTATTCGCATAGTCAACGAAGTACGCCCTCAACTTGGAACAAGCTCCTTTCTTCTTCAGTGGCTTGTCAGAGCGAGAGCTGCTCGTCGTTACAGCTGGATCTTCAGCCAGCTCGCTAGGCCTGAAACCAAATCAGCGGGACTTTATTGAAAGACGCTCTCTCACAACCTGATGTAAACATAAAAAAGTACTTCAGCTGGCTCAGATACAAACATAGTACCTCATTTTTACTGAAAATCTGTCTACTAAAACTGTCCACATTTGATCTCGATCAATGCGTTACCACAGCAATCTTCAGTTCCGACTTAGAACATTAACGAGTTTAAAGAGCATGCAGAAGCTGAGAGAGTTAAAATCGATAAACCAAAATATACGTCAAAAGAGAGCATTTTAAAAACTCCTTTGGTTTAACTATTATGCAAGTTTAACACGCATCTCGTCCCTTTGACATGTCGATTTTCCCTTCTTAAATCGCAACTTTTGAAATCAAAGAAATTGCATTTTAAGACTATATATATATATATATATATATATATATATATATATATATATATATATATATATATTACTCCTGTCCAAAAATTTCATTACATTTCGAGTTTAATTCAAACTTAGAAAATTAATTCTACACTTTGTAAAAGCTTATCATTAGAATAGATCGCAGGCTGTTAGATTTATCTAACTTGACTTATTGATTACTTCATGGGATCAAAACTTTGATTTCGACTGTTATCTAAGTGCAATTTTAATCAGCGTAGTTATTCTTTTAACATGTATCTTCGCTACCCAATAAAATATGTAAGATGCTAAAAAGGCACATTTTTTATTTTTTTTTCTATTCCCATCCCCCTCCAAATTCTGAGCCAGAAATCGTCTACGAAGAAATTTGATTAATCAAATCCTCCATTTGGATCTAAGCTAGCAGTACCTAGAAACTATAACTTTCAACAATTTTATTTTATACGCAAGATACCATGTTTATTTGAAGAATGAAACATTAAAATAGTGTTTAAGTAATTAAGAAATGTCTACCTTATCAGGGAACTTTTTGAATCTACATAGATTCATTTCTTCAAGCAATTGTTTATTTCTTACCAAGTTACGCAAAAGCACCTTAACAAATAATAAAATTCTATCAATAAATTCAAGTTAAGCACCTCGGTAGAGGAATATGCAAATTGTACTTGAATAAAGCCTAAAAGTTATGTATATTTCAACTCAAAAAATATTCACTGAAAACTAAATGTGATATAACGTTAAGTGTTTTTACGGTAAGTTTCTTTGCATTTCAAACGAATCTCAGAAATAAGTTAATAAATAGTTCGAATAACTTTTATTGTAATACATTATAAATACTATTATGCTATCAACTACTATCCTCCTATCGCTGATTTTCTGGGTACAATTTCAATTAAAATAATTTTCAACCGTTATTGCTTGATGTATGAATTTCCGAGCTTTCTAGACTCTAGTGATTATTTAATAAGTGATAATTTTGAAATTAAAAATTTTAAAACTACGCTTAATATTACATTACTAAGAAAAAATTGTGAAACACCTATATAAAAATTTAAACACCGTTGTATAAATTTAATGTGACGAGGCTAAGAAATTAATATATTAAAAATTGTTATTTATCCTTTAGTTTGTTTAAATGCACTTCGTAAAATAAAATAAAAAATCGTAATTTACTTTTTTCTGTAGTACTAAATGTTTGTCTTCATTATTCTCTAAACGTTTCTCAGTTATTTGACATATACAACGTACATCGGAGAATGAGAAAGAAAAGGTCTGAATATTCCACTCCCTAGGGTAAATGTATGCGATAGTGCCAGTAGTTTTAATTGAACGAAGTTATACTTAGTGCATACGAAAGAACGTTTTATAGGCGGTTCGCGATTAAATGAGAATTCTGTAAGGTCTGGTTAATTGTTTTCCTTTCAGCCAAGTTTGTATTTTTGACACTTTGTTCACATAAAACATTTGTCCGACCACTTGACTCAGAGACTAGAGTCTCGGGCCAATGAGCCAAAGGTCGCGGGCTCGATTCCCGACCAAGGAGGTAGAAATTTACTCTCACATCCCAGGATTCAGGACTTAGTGTTGTGTTTGTCCTTTAATTTATATCCTTGCGGAAGGCGAACCAGGGCAGGCTTACCCTGCCTAATAGCCTCAGATTACCCCCCCCTAAGTTCGACAACTTCCACATCAACTAGAAAAGGCATAGTAATGAAGAAAATATATCTTACTAATAACAAAAGTGTATAATGGGTTTCACCGTAATCAAAAGTTAATATCTGGGGCCACCATAATAATTTTTAATAAATAATATTCTAGACAAGAGTGTTTTCAAAAGAACTCACTTTACCGCGAACAGCTTATAAATATCTCTGTGAGTATAAGAAGAGCAATAGACAAGTGGGTGATATACATTGATAAAGGTACAGCGACTCACATGGCAGCAACCTGCGTCGTCCTGGAGGTGATACTCATGTCTTCACCCCACCACGCCTACCAACCAACCAGCTGTCTCTCTGCCAGTGTGAAGTATTAGTATCTAAAGGTAGACTCGTACTACACGCCATTCCTTTCTGCGCAGGCCTCACTTCCTCATATCATCGTCCCTTGTGAGAGTAATACTCTGCTTCACGTTACGTAACTTTCGATGGTATCGAGGTAACTAAGTCTTCTATGATTGTACATTTTGATGCAATGTAAGTCTTATTTTTGTAAAAATGATCTTAAATGCGCATATTAACACTTGTTGCGTAGATATTGATTTGTGCTGCGAATGACATTACTTTAGGGGACTCGTACATAATTCAGAATTAAATCATCAGTTTAAAATTATAGGTTTCTCGAAGCCAGTTTGTAAAAATAAAAATATATAATAAACAGCAAACGAAGACAATAGGGTTTAACAACTACCAGACCAAAACTTTTCTCGAGTAACGTATTTCTAAAGAACAGTCTCTTAGGCCGAAATTTTGAAAATTTAAGTGCGTCGGAATAGATAATACTTGATGAATGCATCATTCTGGGTAAACGTTCGTTCGTATAGTTGGCTAATTTCATCATCTAGGTTTCTTGTTTTGTATTTTTCACATACTGACATTCAAAAACCAGTAGATTTAAAATTACATTAATTAATTTACCACGCAGTCTTATCAAGGGCACCTACTACCTGCATGTTAGAGGCTTAGAGGTGACGGTGCTGTTAGGGGTGACCTTGAAGTGCGCTTTAAACACCATTTTTACAATGGAAATATAAGCGGAGACCATAAAATGTTATTAGTGGAAAGTCTGAAGCGTAGTTCAGCGTACGTTTCTATCAGAGTTTCAAATTCATTCGGTCAGTAAATTTTGAAGTACGACAATCTGTAACGGCCGTTTTTAGCAATGATATAGGGCTTAGAAACAGTGGTTTCAATGAGTACGGTGTCTTGACAATGACATTCTGGCCTTGCCCGGAGTGTAAATTATTTTCGTCTATTGACACAAAGGGGGACTTGTGGAGTAGTTTCGCATAAAAAATATACTTACGAACACACTGCAACGTGTTATAACCCCGCGGTAGATGGCGCTCTTAAGAGCACTGATTTCCTTGGAACCTTGCCCGTTAGCAAGAATAGGTATTTACATGTTAAACCATATTAGGTAGGTCTCGGTGTCCTTTCAAGATACCACTTTCGGGCACAAAACAATGTTATGCGTTTATAGAAGGAAAATATTGTTAAAGGAATAAAAATATAGAAGAAAATATGTGAACAGATATTCTCGAGTGTTTTTTTTTTTTTTTTTTTTTTTAAGTACTTATTCCGTTACTTTCCTTATGTTTTTAAATAATAGCCTTAAAGTTCCTATAGCAATGTTGGCCGAATTAAGATAAGCAAAAAAGCCAGTGGTGGTATGTGTACAGAATGAAATGTAAATCGCGGAAAAGCTCGCGGGTACAGGCAGCCAGACATAAGTCAAGAATAATGAGTAAGCAACCACGCCTCTGCTGACAATATTATGGGCGTAATACCACCTTGAAGGCTGTGTTGAACTGCAAGTAAAGTGATGATAAATAAATAATCAACAACCACTCCAGTGTTTTCCAGTGAGTAAACAATACAACATTTGTTTACGTACTACTAAAACGTCCTGCCTGCATCCCTTCATACCAGCACCCCTTCTTCCTTCCGTGTTGCCTTGTGGCACATCTCTGTAATATGGTTCTACATAGTTAGTGTTCCCCTGAAGCATGTCATCTTGCCTACCTGTTAGCATTGACAGAATGCTAAGACTTTCAGTGCTTGTTATCTCAGAAACGGTTTGTCAGAGCGTGTTCGGACGAGTGCACCTTTATTGTTCCTTATGTGATTTCTGTTCTTTATTCACTACGATAGGCTTCTACAGCCACTCAGGTACAGAAATACATGCTTAGTAACAGAAACGACACCATGTTTCCAACATATGGGATGGGATGTTGGTTACACTTAGCTCCTTGAATACGTACCACCATGTATCTGAATTGAATCTGGAAGGTAAATACTCAATTTGAAGTGGTTGTTTATTTATCGTCACTTTACTTGTTCATGAACACGGCCATCACGCTAGCTGTACGCCCACTGACAATAGAGGTATGGTTGCTAAACTCATTGTGCTTTATTTACGTCGGGCTACCTGTATCCATGAGCTTTTATGCAATTTACATTTCATTCTGTATAAGGTTCGACAGATATTAAGCCATAAGGAATGCTTGAAATATAACACATAAAGCCGTATACTTAGTGCCCAAAGAATTGTCAAAGTTTACTGAAGTTTTACGAAACATATAGAAGTTAAATTTAGGTTAGTTAAAATTAATTTAATTTAATTAAAAATGCCCAAAAATCGACGTGTCATTAATTCAAGAACGGTTTTATTAAGATTATGAAACTGAAATAAAAATTCAAATGCGGCGCTACAGCTACTGATAGTACAAGCCTTCCTCTAGACGCAAGTGCGTAGAGCGGGCGTGTTCAACCCCTACCTTCCCCTTCAATCCCTCATTCACCCTCTCCTACTTCTCCGTCGCCTGCTGTCGAGGTTTAACTGCCGCTGCACGTTTAATGATGATGTCCGCGTAATTCGTACTACCACGTGAGCTGACACGCAAATTTGTCACGGTCACGATTCTTCTGAAGAAACGTTAGTCACCCAACTATAGATATGTGTATAATATTTTCGCCATACATTCCTTGTGAAAGTCATGCACATCAAATATGATGAATCTATACAATGTATTCGATAAATATAAATCTCGCGATCTAGCCCAGGGGACCTACTTTCCCCATGATTATGGTTACGGAACGCGGTGGCAGCCCATTGCCAATTCCAACTTAGGGGACCAGAGATTAGAAATGACATGGAATGTGTAGTGCTTATAGCCTACAGTGTAGATGTTTATATTTTCATAATGACCTATATTGTTAGATATTATTCATTATCTATTTATATAATTTTAAGCCCTTTCCTCGTATTTACATTTCCTTTGTTTATGTTGTTAAAAGTCATAAGGATAAGTATAAATTTTTAATTACATTTTAAATTATTATTTTAATTACCCAGCCTCATTAATATGTAGATTACTTTTATTTTTTAAATTTGCCACAAAATCAATTTATTTGTTGTAATATTTCATTTGGTTTATAATTCATGTAAATGTAGTGTGTGTGTGTATATATATATATATATATATATATATATATATATATATATATATATATATAGGCCCTATATATATATATATATATATATATATATAAATGTCAAGCCAGTATCATTCCTTTTATTTATCGGTAGTCCTAATCAACGAGAAGGATTTGTTAAACCAGTTTATGCGAATAAAATACTTTGACCCAGCAGAAGAAGTGTTAGTATTAGTTCTTCGCTCTGACCGGCAAGGCACTTAACCAAAGGAAGCTAATGTTAAAAAATTGCAATACATCACAGTTATGTTACTGCAGCAGTCATATTAGTGACGAGAGTCTTTTAGAAGCTATGTTCTAGTGAGAATAATTGAGTAAGTCGTAAAGTGATTTTCCAGAGTAAAACCCTGCTGTCTTAAATACAGACGATCTCAAATATAGGATTGACATTATAATGACAATGTACCAAAAAACATACTGTTTTTGTATGTATTTTCCCCGTGTAAATCATAGTAAATTATATAATATGTAGGATCGCCTGCTCTAAATTTCGTAAGCTGTTTCTTGACAGGCATTTTTAGACCCGAATTAATATATTTTAACTATATAAATAAATATTAAACGGAACGTTTATCTGCAAACAATTTAACTTGACATTAACAAGTTAATGTTAAGACAGTAGAAAGAATTTTTTTATTATAAATGTAATTATTGTATTTTGAGATAATAAAGTTAAATGCCAGGTTGGCTTGTCTCAACATCAGAATGTACACAGCTGACATATAGTGTATTGCACTTTTTCAATGCAGTAGTAGGTACAAAGGACTGTGTCCGGGTGTACAAGACACAAGTGAACAATACGCCCACGGGAACAAAACATTCTAGTCGGCACACCCTCGCCAAAAAGAACACAGGGCGGGTGTGGTCAGCTTCTGAATGTCGTGCTGGACGAGGCGTGGTCAACATATCATGCGAGCTCCTGACAGAAATCATAAAAGCCTATTATGTGGGAGTAGATGGACACGACGTCCACACTCCCCTCGCCTTGTCCATCTATCCTTACATTATTTTAACAGTACATTTCAGCTGTTCTCGCCAAGCTAATGCCACTGTTGCCGCTTGGATCTTTCTACACTTAACCTGCACTTTTTGCATAGATTTTTTTTATCCCTTAGACTGATATGGTGTATCAATAGTCGTTGTGAACACTGCGTATGTATATTTTTGTCCACTCTTATACTATTAAAACGATAAACTTACAGTAAATCTAATCTTATATGTGTATCATCTAAAATATTTACATGAAGGATGATTTTTAAAGAATATTTTAGATTTTTCTCAAAAGGGTCGGATTAGATAAAAACCACAGCTTCGTTCGTAGATCTACCAGACAGTCCTAAAGTTAACCCGCATTCCGCCCCCTTCTTGTGTCTATGTAGGTTACTGAAGACAGGATTTTTTTCAATCAGTTGGGATTATTTACAAGCACGACCATAGTTAGAGGAACCCTGTAGCCTACCTAATCGTTAGAGGCTCAGAAATGACGGAGACATAAGAGCGGCCTTGAAGCGCGCATAAAATGCTGCATCACCTCAACCATCCAAGGGCTGAACTAGCACGCAAGGTTCCCGCCGAATAGTTTTTGCTATATGACGCTAAGCGGTGAGCATATAATTTTATTGGTTATAAGTCTGTAGCAAAGTTCAGTGCAGGTCGCAGTCTGAGTTTCACGTACATCCTGTTAGTACATTTTGAAGTGCGGCAGTCTGTAAAAGCCGTTTTTGGCTATATTGGAGGGTTTGTAAACATTGTTTTTAATTAGCATGGCGTCTTAACAATGAGGCTCCGACCTTGTCTGAGTGTGTTTTCTTTTCGTACGTTGGCACAATGAGCCCACGTGGAATAGTTTCGTAGAAATAAAAACCAGTTTACGAACACACTGCAATACATTTGAAGTGCTTCGTAGGCGGTGTTCTTAACAACAATTATTCTATTTTTATTAGCTACATTTATTATAAAAAAATTGTGGGTCATATTTTTAACGCCTCCAGAAAAGATATGTGACAAATATCACCCAAATGTGGGAGTATTAAACAATAATTTATTCAGTAAGTTTTAAATTAAATGTTTGAGCAACGTACAGTAAATATATGTTATTTTGTTTATTGTTTCAATACTTTAATAATGTAACCTTCCTCGGTTATTTGGAAATAAATATTTATGTCGATTTGATCAATGGTCCAGTTTTATGGTAGGTGTTACTAGTACTAAATAATTACGACGGGATTTCTTTCTTTTTTGGATACTTTAGAAACTTCGAATTCAGTCTGTCAGTCCCACGAGGTATTCTAGGTGTTTTATACCGCGTCCCCAAGCAACGGCGACCCACGAGCGCACACCCTTGGTGACGGAAAACAAGTCTCAAAATGTAGCCGCGCCCGAAATTCGCGGCAAGGGTGGGTACGTCAACACCCTGGTGACAACAAGGAAGAAAGCAAATCTCAACTAAATGCGCGGACTCCCGCAAACATCCACGGCTCCAAGGCCCGTCCACATATCGTGACGGCCACAGCATGAGTCTCAATAAATGCGCGGACTCCCGCAAACATCCACGGCTCCAAGGCCCGTCCACATATCGTGACGGCCACAGCATGAGTCTCAATAAATGCGCGGACTCCCGCAAACATCCACGGCTCCAAGGCCCGTCCACATATCGTGACGGCCACAGCATGAGTCTCAATAAATCCG
>PNEQ01096701.1:0-20452 GCA_003012365.1 Medauroidea extradentata | reverse complement strand
TTCACTGCAAGGGGTAGCTGAAGCCACGCCCCTGTGCTGACCTACTTCCAGCTTGGGAGTTCTGTTTCCCACACCAATTCAAGGTCTCGGGCCAGCTAGCATTTCATGTTTACAGCTTTATCACTCCCCCGGTGCGTTAAGTGTTTACTGGCCGTGACACAATTGAAAACTCTTCTTAAACCACGCACCTTTCGCCAGTATGCAAAACTAAATTTAATATAAATTACATAAAACAAATTATTGCGATTGGGTATGATTAAACAAATGAATCTGAACACAATGAAATTTCAACAGGCTGCCTACGACTATTCTTACACATATTTAATCATTTTTAAAAGCTTAACAACATGTTATAATAAGTTAACAAATTGTCTGAACCTGGGTATGCTCAGGGAAAAACTGTAATACTCTGATGGTTCATGCAATTCCACGCCATTAAACGTAGTTATCAGCTGGACAACTGCCGCTTAAGTACTTGTCTTAAATTATTCTGGGATGCCGTGCTCAATCCGAGTCCTTTGACATAAGTTAAATATGTGTAGCTGGAGAAGGTAATAACGCACACAGAGGCTGTATATATAAGCACATTATGAAAATCCACAAGGGTAGGGTAAGTTAAACAAAATTTAAGTTTTTGGTTTTCGAAATTTTACCCCGGGAAGGTTCACCCATGTTCGAAATTTCAACTGGTGGCCTCTCAGTCAACTGCTAAAACTGATGTTCTATTGAAATATAAATATAATTCGTATAAAGAATCAACTGTTGATGTAGCTTACTTCCACGTGACTTTCTTAACAGCTGCTGTTACAATCAGTATATTTTTTACTCCCTCAAGTATTTCTATTAATTATAATTAAATGACACTATCAATTACTTTAATTGCGCTTTTAATTAATACAATAAATTTACTTGATATAAATATTAACACCGCTGTAAAGAATTTCACGAAGAGAATTTTGTTTAAAAGGGCTATCTTTAAATGTTGACACATTATTAAATCAGTTACTTTCAACCTTAATTTCGCACGTAAATTCCACATCTACAAGTTTGGTAGGCAAACCCCGTAATGTTAATGCCGTTAATCAAATTGATGTTGAACGCCATTAAAGCAGGTCGTGCATACGTTTATTGCGAGATATATAAAAAACCATTTCTACATACACCATTAAGATGCCAAAGTTTACGTGAGTGGCTCCTATCCTGTTGAGATAAGTATGGCCAATGTTCCTAAAACACTAGTTTAATATTAAGGTCACTGATCGTACTGCTTCATGCAAACACAAGAACAGCAGATTTTATGTAAATATTGTCGATAATACTGAAGTAATTTTTAAAATGCGTAGATCAAGGGGATGATAACCTAGGCGGACGCATCTCAAGTATTATTTGGCCGACTTCTTAGCTGGCCCGCGCCGAATTCTGAATGATAAAACATTGGAATGAGACCCTACGATGGAGAGTCGACGGAATTCAAATTACGGAGGAAACGCGAGCAGTCGGAGAAAACTCGCGGGGCATAAGGGCAACGTCCGCCAAGAGCAAAATCTCGTGTTCGATACCGCCGGGAATCGAACCCGGATCGCCCGTGGTGGCAGGAGAGTAATCTGAAAACTACATCGCCGCGGCACAGATAATGCTGGTTTTGAGAGATATGGAAACGTTTAGTTAAATATTATCTCGTAGCAATTTTTTGAAATTTTCTTTAGTCCTGGCTGGAGAATTCAAATGTCGTAGACTTTGCTGTGGAAAGGTGGGGGTCTAGTTATTTCACAAGAAGCGCTCCCTTTTGTACAGGGCTCGCTGACTGCTTGTAGGAAGTGACCTGATTACCGCGGATCAGTCACTTCTCCCAGAAAGATGAACGGTTTTTAGCCTGGCAATAAGGATACTTAATTGTTAAATTTAATGCTTGCGTGCTGGCCACACCGGAATTAATGGCCAGATATTTGGTGAATTGGCAGGAGGGTTCGCGGCAAGATGTCGTCGGACGCCATGTTTTAGAGAGTTAATTGAGGTCTACTGACAGGGTAAGATGTGTTTTTCGGACCGTTATGTTTTTCGGGAACCTCGGCAGTACAAGACGTATATATTCAGGTCGTGAGAGACTGGCCTTCCGATGACAATTCCCTCCCAAGTGCTGGGATACAGGTAAAGTGGGTGCTTTTTTTTTAATTACTGAATTCAGTGGAATTGTTGTCTTGACGTCAGCAGAGGAGCATGTATACGAGGACCTGGACGAAGGCTAGGACCGACGTCAGAAATTAATTACGTGAAATCATTAACATAACTGTATTATTGTAGGTTAAAACTATGTAACTTAATCATAAATTTATTGATGCCTTTGTTTTGTTAGTATTACTCTAAATGTGTTTTTATTTAACCCACCTAACAGGAAATAATAACTCATTTTATTCAAATATATGTTAATTATTTTAAAAATTACATATTGGTCTAAGAAAATGTGTTATTAATTAATGTCATTTACCGGAGAAGTGCAGCTGAATAGTTATGAGGCTTATAATTCAAATGCTCCTACATTTGCGATATTAGTTGCTTCGTCTCTACAAACGGAAGATAAAAATACGTTTCATTGCGTCTAAAACAGAATATAATGTAAAATAAATTATTATTTCGTAGGGTTCTCTTTCTAGCATGAAATTATTAATGCATTCGTTGAGATAAAAAAAACTATTGGTCTGGGATGGTGGGCGTGAAGAGTTTCGAACCGGAATACTTCTGTTAACAAGCAACATGCTACCGTAGCACTACAAATACTATATCAACCGATTAACGAAAATATGATATTTATTGTACATAAGATGCCATATCCAGTTTTTCAATTATTACGACATTTCCTTTTGTGTTTGGTCGAGTTTGTCACACTGACATTGTGTCTGCTGGTATTAAGATTCTTTTACCATGCTGATTAACATTTTGAATCACCTAGTTATCACAGAAACTCATATTTTGTAAGTCGAGACAGACATTCGAATAGCCGCCATCTTGTCGACCAACTGTGTCCATTTCGTACACATTTCGTATACGAGTTCAAGACAGTGGAGCATACCGGTTTTCAACTAGGCCAATTCGCATGCGAATCTGACCATTCGAAACAGCTCGTACACGAACGCTCGAGCTGTATTTTCCAGCATAGGCCCTCAGATCGGGAAGATTTGGCTCTTGTCGGAGGACATAATGTTACGAAAAAGTTAAGTATGAATAAATTTGGCTCCTCAGGCAAGAACATTACGTGCGAGGGCACGGCAATAGATAAAATTCACTTGATGGTAGCACTGTTAGTTATTTCTTTGGCCTTGGCTCTTCAGGCAAAAATGTTTGCAATCAATTAAATGATTGTCTGGAAATCTTAATAACAAAAATACGGTTTTGTGGATATTTGTCATGTAATCGTGTTCGCTGGAAAATAACACATCATATTGTATGTAATTTGAATGCATTAAAATTTATTTTTGCATAAAATTTTCTTTTTAATATATATTACTGCGTAATGTGCTCACTCTTCTCTTTTCCTTGTGGCATGGCCCGTAAGCCCCTTGATCATTAAAGTTTCTTACTTATTTAGTATTGCTTTGCTAAATAAATATACATTTGTTTACTATAGTAACTTGTATACTTGTACCTACGGGTATTTAGAGGGGCTACGAGCCTTGTGGTTAACAATGAGAAATATTTTTTTGTTGCAATTTAATTTGTTATATAACATCAGCCCAACTTAAAAGTTCATATCGAATGCCAAACGTACGTTAACAAATCAGTTTACAACATTCAGCCAATAATTTCGAAATTTAAAGAAAATGGTTCTTCCAATATTAGAGTCTGGAAATTTCTTAATTGCTTCTAATATTAAGTAGGAACTCTGTCCATTTCTAATTTTTAGTTGTTTACTATACTTGAATGCAATTCTGTTTGTTTTAAACCATTGAAATAACTTAAAAGTACGTACCGATTGCCAACCATATGTTTACCAACTTTGGGGTTTATATGTACTATTTTGATAATTTATTCGGTTGACTATTACTTAATTTACAATCCTGATTAGTTGAAAAATTAATTTTTTGAACATTAATGTTGGCATACTACATTGGACCAATATTAAATTTTTATGCGTGTTCCAACGCAACATAAATCTAGCTGCAACAACTTATTTTCAATGCTGGCACAACTTGTCCCTAGTGTTTTATATCAACAGTATGGTTACCAACTCAATGCCAACTTTCAGTCAACATGTATACGATATTTTTCAGTTTTGGCATAAAAAGTTCAGCCAACCTAAATACCAAATAATTTCAGTGTTTGTCCTACTGTAGATTACGCAACATTGGCTCAACGTGAAGACTATTGACAGAGGTTTGTTTAAGAACTTGTTCCCAACAATCAACCAACGAATTAAAATTTTCAAAAGTGTTGTCTTTAACAATATTTTCTTCCATTTTCTGATCTAATGGAGTGGTTTTTAGAAAGAAGTACAATTTGTGTCACTGGGGAGTCTGTTTACCTACTTGTTGCCAACGCTCAGCCAACTCATAAACAAAAGACTTTCTGTGGTGGGCGTAACGTGGATTGTGCAAATTTGGACCAACGTACTGTAAACAACACCCAACCGTTGGATTTTAAAAGTTTGCCAATATGTAACCAACAATAAATTATTTAAATAATGAAGAATTTTCATTCGTATAATTATTAACATACTTTTTTTAATACAAAGAGCATTGCTATAATTTTTTATATATTTGAGATTTTGATAAACATGTGTGTTGTTTGAGCAATGCTGGTTCAATGTAAAATTACAACCTAACATCTACGGTGTGGTTTCCAACTTGTTGCCAACGCTCAGCAAGCCTCCATACAAAAAAATTTCTACAGTTAGCATAATGTGGGTTATGTAACGTTCAGCCAACTTACTGGGAACGCCCTATTAGTCAACAGTTGGATTTCCAACGTTGTTCCAAAATGTAACCAACAGAGCTTAATTTTTTTTTGTATTAAAGCAAACCTATTATTTTACGAACTTGAATGATATGTTATCTTTTGTTGTTAAAATGTGATTTTTAACCCTTAATATAAACATTTTTATTTTTCAACATTTGTCCAATGTACTTATACACGAAACCCCAACTGTTTGTTTACCAACATGTTGCCAAAATTCAACTAACGAATTTAAAATAAAAAAATTTTAGTCTTCCAAAATGTTCAGATTTTTGTTGGTATATTGCGTTGTGCCAGCTTTGTATTTATGTATGTTTCCAACACATCGTATTGTCAAAGATTCCAACCAATTTTCAAGTCTGAATGAGAGACTACGAACACTAGCAGGCGATTAAGAAATTATGAGACGTACATCAAAGAACACTATTAAATATTTTTTTTATCTTTTTTACGCGCTCTCGAACACACAAGGCCTTGGTTAGAAGTACACGAGGAAAGGGGCAAGTAGTTGGCTAGGTCTGTTTTAGGAACCATCACAGCATTCGCCTGGAGTAATTTCGGGAAACCGCGGAAAACAGAAGTCAGGATGGCCGGAGCCGGGGATTGAACCTGGGTCCTTCAGAATGCGGGGAAGTGTTTTATCACTGCTTCACCTCACTCAGTAGATCCACCTCGCTCGCGTTCTCTGAAGTTAGATTATGAAATACTTGAATATTTGAGAAACCAATTGCGATTAAGCGATAATATGTGAATGGTATTTTGTATAATGGAGATCCGTGAAAGTGGGTGATAATATCACCCCATGTCTTTATAGACATGGCTGTGGCCACATTGTGTTTTATTGAACTTGTATACAAATAACTGTTAGGAACTTTATGTCATAAAATATTTCTAACGTTTCAAATTTTAAAAAAATGTCAGATGGTTGTAAGACGAAACATATTACTACTTGCTTCGCACAAGACTTCCATAAAACCCTCTTTTGTTGTGTACTTTAAGCTATCAACAAACAACTTGAAACTTCCTCATAAAATAAGCAGGCGTTTGCCATTTTTTACTGTACGAAAAAAATGTATTAAAAATAAAATACTTCTTAGAAAGTTGTTGCGAGCATGACGGGTTATATTTATACATATTTGAAAAGCAATCCTAATCCATTTGGTTGCTTTTCACATTATGGGACGCACGTTCTGAACGCAACTGCGGGAGGTGTGTGCAAATGTTGTTACTGAGGAGAAGCGCGACACGTGTCATCTGTCAAATATCTTTGCAGGAGCACTTGCTACGATTGCCACTGGGTTGTAAACATGAATAACTTTCGTCAGTCGACGTACGACAACCATGCAGGTCGTTCCAAAATGCAGAGATTCCATTGTTCAAAATGGCGTGGTTTACTTGGCAGTAATATGCATTTTCCTTTTGGTCGAAACAAAGGCAGCGCACAAATTGCTGTCAAAGAAAGAAGTAGTCGGCGGAGAAGAAAAAAGCATACTTAACTGCGTTGAAGAATTGCTGAAATCATACGCTAGCAAAAATTGGCCAGCGAATTTTTTGTACAACTTCAAATACAATGATCTACATTACAGGGAAATACTAAAGAACGAAAACATATCAAAAACAGTAACAACTTATCACGAAAGTGTTTTTGACTACAAATCGCAGGTAAAGGAAGTCATGCGGGGTTATGAAACAGTTTTCATTTTTCTTCAGGCGTCTAGCGTTTCTCAGATTTTCGAAGCAGTGAAATATTGGTTTTGCCATGCACGTATTCACATTATGCTCCTTAGGGGTGGAACATCGGAGACTTCTCTGAAGCTGAAACACATCTTTGAGGAACTCTGGCGCAACTTTATTCTGAATGCTGTTGTCTTCACGCCAGAAGATGACGGGAACATAGGCGTGTATAGTTACTTTCCATTTTGTGAATATCCATGTGGTAAGGCATCGGCTCCTGTGAGAGTAGATACATGGATGTCAGGCAGGAAGGTGTTCAAGCTCGGCGCGAAGTTGTTCCCTTCTAAGGTGAAGAACCTTCACAGGTTTCCTCTTAACATAACAACAACCAACATTCAGCCAGATGTTGAGATCGACGAACACACGAATACGACAGTTCGAGGAAGTGAAGGGGACCTGGTAATGCTGATTGCTAGTGCCATGAACTTCCATCCTCAGTTCCAGACGCCACTGCCGTCAACAAATGGGCCGGGACACACCTTGATAAACGAGGCTAACGAAGGACTGATAGCAGATGTGTACAACGGTCGCAGCCACTTAGCGTTCGGCAACATTGTTCCCAAGTACACCAGTGCTCATGTCATCGACTATACGACTCAGTTTGACACTGACTGTTTGACGTTCGCTGTTTCACAACATTTCAAGCGCAATATGACAGAATGGAAAGCACTAGTAATGGAGTTCACTATGACAACATGGATACTCATTTTCCTAGCACTTATGTCCACTGCAACTGTTATATGGTACGTAGCAAAATATTTGCCAATAAAGTCTCGTGACAAAAAACAGTTCGGGACCTCATATTTTACATTAATGTACACATTTTCAATATTAATGGGAAATTCACTGAAACGAGAGCTGCAATCAACAGCGCTTCGTTACTTCGTTGGGCAATGGCTGTTCTTTTCCATCATAGTTTCTACAGCTTATCTTTCCTCCTTCAGCAGCTTACTAACAATACCCGCATACTCTGGCACAATAAAATCTACCACTGACTTACTACAAACTGGAATACCCATCATGGGGAAAAGTAATATTAAAAATATAATTAATGTATCATATTCCAGCGACGCTACTACCAAAGAAATAGTTGACAGGTTTATTACATACGATGGGGATGTTGATGAAGGCCTTGATGTGATTCTTAAGACCCAGAAATCGTCAATGATTTACTTCCGGAATAATCTCATTTTCATCCATAACAAAATGGCCGGATTAACCCAGGAAAAAATTGGTTTCCACATATTAGAAAAATGTTTTGTGACATTTCCTCACGTGATAGCTGCAGAGAAATGCTCAGCTCTAACGAAACACATCAACGTTCTAATTGTCAGACTGACAGAGTCCGGACTTAACAAACACATATCGGCAAGATACGACAATGTACGTTCCTCTCATGGTCAGCGACGCTCTTCTTATTCCTCCATACAGAATCTTCGCGTCGGCATAGCAGTTCTTATTGGTGGACACATCGTTGCCGCGTTGTGCTTCGTCACCGAGATATTCCGCTTTACCTCATCAATGATGCACTCGTCGAATGGTAGATCGCAATAAATTACAACTTATGGTACTTGACAGTTTATTTGTTTAAGTGTGTGATGTATATTATTGCGATGTCGGTCTATGTATTTACGTAGTCGTTAATAACGAACTATCTCAAATTATAGTTATATAAATTAAGATTTTTGTAAGTGTTGTAAACTGTTGCAACAATATTTAAAGATCAAATCAAATAATGAATACACATATGTGCAAGTACATATGCATTTGTAATTATAAAATATTAAGAGTAAATCAATCAAATTAAGTGGTTTGCAAATTACAAACTGAAGCGGACATAAAAAGTGTTCATCTGTAGCGCACTTTAAACTCTTCCAGCACAATACAAAAGATAAATAACTGGAATACTTATGTCGCAATAAATTACAATCTAATGGTACTAAACGATTTATTTGTCAATGTAAAAATTGTGTTATTTCTGTATGTTTGCGTGTTCATTTGTAACAGAACATCGGAAATACTAGTTGATAAATTTAAAAAGTATTCTAACAATTTGAAACTGTTGCTAGTAATATTCAAAGATAAAATAAAATAGTGAATACAAATATGTGAAACTGTAAATATATTTGTAACTATGAAAACTTCAAGAGTAAATCAATCATATAAACTGGTTGAAAAATTTCAAACAGATGTCAACATCACAAAAATATTGTTAAAGTGTAGTACACTTTGACAACTTCTAGCGCAATATAGACAGTTAAATTATTGTATACTAGTGTGTATTGGGTCGACTCAAGAAGGTGAGGCATTGATGATCGGATGTTTCAGCATATGTTGTGTGCCTTCAGAAATATGCCAGGATGTTTTCGCCAGTAGCAGTCTCAGAACGTATATTCGAAAGAGCACATTTTACGACGAGATGGAGAACTGAGATAGTTCAGGTAGAGGGAACTTACGAATTGTGAGATGATGTATTATTTTGGATTGTTAATTCGCATTGTTGAAAACAGTTCGCCCAAGTTGTTATCTTTTCTTTGACACAGTTTTATGTGTGACATCAAACAAGTATAATTTTCTTTCTCTCGTGTGCTTAATCTTTTATTTTGCCAACAGGTAATCCCGAGTATTTCTAGGAAGTCTTCGTTCTCACAAAGAAGATGCCAGATATTCGCATCTTTAAAAAAAAAAATTCTGTTTTTGAGTCTTGCTCTCTGCTACCTACATTATTGTGGACAAGAATGAATGTTAATTTTTGCTCATAAATTTTAGGTCTTCAAACGGAACATTTATAAAAATGCATGAATGAACATGATTAAAAATGTAAAGAAAATATCATCAGAATTCAAATGGTTATTTAATTTCAATCATAAAGTTACTTCCCTGGCCAGTATTTAATGATTATTGCCCCCAAAAACTGTTGACAATCAAAACCAACTGTTTCTTTCTGCATTTTGTCCTAGATTATTTTTTATTGCTGCAATACAGCATGTACACTATGTTTTGAGACATGACTCGGAGAATATTATCAGGAGAATTCATCATACAGCTGTAAATGATCTCTCGTGATGTTTCACGTCTTGATTGAGGACATTTAAGTGTAAAAGTGTTTTTAGTATATTTAATATTTTGTGGTATTTTATCATATAGTGGTGTAGGTAAAAAGTGTAAGCACATGTGATATCGCTTACGAAATATAAGAGGTTGGCTATGAGAATGTAAAATTTGAAATGTATTTTGTCGTGAATGTTTTGATATTGACACTCAGCCTGTTGCTCTTCATCTCGTATTAATTGTTAAAAACACCAGTGCACAGAAAAATAGTTTCATAAAAATTTGTTATGTTGTTTGGAAGTTGTTATGCTTTGAATTGTATGGTAAAATTTTTATAAAAATATCTAAGCATTAAACTCTGACTTCAGGCAATAAGTTGTCAGATTATTAAGAAATTACGTCAAAGAATATATGTGAGTTCCAGAAACACTTGAGCAAAAACAAGACTTGTCTTGTTGCATATCTATTTTTGTTAATTAATATTACACAATTTGTAAAATTATAGTTATTTTGTTTTTAAAAAAGGTTGAGAATTATCCGTATTTTTCAGTCATAATCATTGACATTTAAGAGTAATTTGTGTAATATATTTACTAACAAAAATATGTTATGAAGTGATTCTGTTTTCGTTTCTTCTCAAATGTTTCGCGAACTCACATAACTCCTTGAAATACTTATTGATTTCGTAAGGTCATTATATTTCCATTGGCATGGAAATAAACTTAAAACTTTGAGGGGATACTGTGAAGGCTGGTATTTTAACAGCCTTAATATATACGTATGTGTATTAAGGGTGCTGTCTGCCTTGACGTCCTGGCGCGAGCAAGAATATGAATTTACATGTTATTCAAATTATATTATATCATATCGGGCTTGCATGACATCGCTTTCGGACATAAACCATTTTCTGCATACGGAAGTGGAAATAACATCTACAAACATATGGGTCTTACAGTTTTTTTTTTAATGAAAATACTCATTTGCTCAAAGTTCTTAGCATTACGATACCTAAAATTCCCTATAACAAAACGCACCGAGATTAACCAAAAAAGTAAGCGGTGGCAGATACTTAGTCACATAACAGGTAATTCCTACTCTTGCTCTTGCCAGTGATTTGGAACACTGCATTTCACTCCCGGGCTCGACTCTTACTGCCTGCAAATGTTATCAGTATATACTCGACACGCAGCCACTGCATTATTGAAATGGCAGAACTACAATTCATTTAACTGTTGTCAGTAGGAGACCGGTAGTTTTCGTTTATCAAACCCTTCTTCTATATGACGGTCTCGAATTTTCTAGCCCACCAAACTACTCTGCGTATCACGACGAACGCAATTTATTAAAATACGCATATGAATAGCAACATTCTCAATAACTTAAACTGCATGGTCGTGTGTGTTAGAAATGTTTACCAAGTCTGTGCAAGTCATTGTAGGGGTATAATTTAAAATCTACGATTACAAATTTAATTTTGATATTCTACATTAAAATATACTCATATTTGATAGTTATTAATTTAATTCTGACACGACAGCAATTCACGATTACATTTTTTTAATGTGAGTTAAAATTAAGTATATTGAATAAAGTTTTCGGGTCAATTTGATACAGAGCTTAGCTTGAAAATATATGTGACAGTAAAGAGCATGTAGATATTCAAATAAGTAAAGGAAATTTTAAAGAATTTGAATGCATTTCTTAGGGTGAAGTGAAAATAATTTTAAATATTTTGACACTGCGTGACTTAATAAGCAGACAAAGTCTATAAAATTCTCGACGTTTGATTTGATATAACTTAATATAACGAAACAGTTAAATTTTTCTACAGTTACAAGATGCGTTATTTGATTATTTGTTAGACTACTAAAAATAACAGAGCACAGAATTTATAACTTTTATTTCATTTGGAACCAGTTATTGCCCGTGACTTTGTTCGTTTGGTTTTAAATTTAATACGGTAATTTTTTGGGTACCCGTTCTGCTCCACTTCGCCATTCTGAAACCCTCTGCAAACACTGTACTGCCCCACTAGGCACCAAGGGGGTAACTGCGTTTGAAATGAAATGGAGGAAAACAGGTTTTTGTTTGATTGATTGCTGCACTGTTGTTTATTGGAAATAAATATATTTGTAGATGCTGTTTATCGAAAATTGTGTGCTGAATACAGTTCAATTGTAATAAAAGTCGAAAAAACAATTACTGCTGCATTAAATGTAGTTACAATTATTTTATACAATGATACTTCATGCAATTACTAAACTATTTAACAATCTATGGCACACAAAATATTATCTAATGAATATATTTGCAAAAAAGTATTATTCAAGAAATACAAACTGAAATAATAAGTCAATTTAAAACTTGGAAAAAGATTTAATATGTTATGATATTAATTTACAAATTATTTTGTATAGTATTTTACCATGCAAGTTAAACATTTGAATGAATGTACTAAAGTGCTATTATTCATCATAATGTGAAGCCAGGGAGTGTCAAGGTACGCAAAGTACCGCCCATTAGATAAGACAGGAGTTAAAAATGTTGCAATATTACTCTGTCTGCTGTGTTTGTTTCACTCAACTTAAAACAGATACTCATATGTACTTAAGTACATTCCTCGACTTTGCTTTCTTTGTGTTTATCTTCTCAAGCAGTTTCAGCTGCTACTGGAAGAGATTTCCAGAACTGTATTCTATTTCTTGGTATAACACTGCTGGCATTTTCAATAAAGATTTTTACTATCGATTTTTGCTTCTAAGTTGATATCCCTGATAGTTTTGATTGTGGAACAGATGCTTTCAGTCCATGTTTCGTTTCTATTGCATTTAAAAGTTGCATTGGCATCCAGGGATCGTTACTGAATTCATGGATGTAAGGATTTCCTGATTTTTTCTGATAGTTTGAAAATACGAATGACCTTTCCACTATAAAAAATCTTGAATTAGAATATCAGTGACCACAACACTGGAGGAAGAATTCTGTACTGCTGTCCTGAAGTCGTTGAAATCGTACACTTTCTTCGTGGTCCGCAAAGACTTCTCTGCGCGATAATGAAAGGCATCAGAGGACATAAAAATGGAATCTGCTTCGAAAAATTTCACATTAATTTTTTCAGCATAAATCTCTGAACTGTTGACAGTATACACAAGAAAGAAAAGAATGCCCAATTCGTATTCTGCGCAGTGCAGTTGTCCATTCACAGATCTATTTCTTTATAGTCACATGCTAAAGTACATAGAAATTTGTGAAATGCACTTATTATATGAAAAATTATGTATAACGTTAAGACACTTTTATAGAGTGGTTTATACACTAAAATAAACAAAATTTTACCAACTATTGCTAAGAAAAATGGTACTATACATGTCAATAATAGGCTTCCCAGCAATAAGTACAGTATCAGAAGCTAAAATAGTAGTATATACAGCAGATACTGCTTTTTATCTCAGAATTTGTCAGTTACGCCTAAAAAGCTTAGTATTACTAACCAAAATTGCAGATACGCCTAACAAAATAGGCGTTTTTAATACACTTCGTGGACACTTAAAGCCTATAAAACCTAGTAACAGATGAAGAAATGTATACAGGATTACATTGCAGTAATAACTAATTTTACTAGTTTTTTTTTTTTGCCAGAAACTTCCGCGGGTGCGTGTTATATTTGACTTATCGCCTTCCCCGTTTTCGTGCCTCGAACGAAAGTAAAATAAAAACCGTAAGGTCCACTAACTCTTGAGGTCATGTTCCAATAGGATGAATGGTATAGTGACACACTTTTAACGTACAACAATCTACTTGTTAGCAACCAAGCTTAATAAAATTACAGATAAATAAATATTTTATCATTATACATATATACCCATAAATCTCCTTCTAACCAATAAAATCACTTTAAACCACTTCAATATTAGTCATACTCTTCTAGTTGCCACTGAATGAAAAATAAGGCGTCAGTTAGGTCATAGTAGAGCTAAGCGTACAACTAAGGTTTTATGCACTATCCACCTAAATGTAATATGAAGGGAGTTATGAGCCCCCAAATATCAAATTTGGAAACCGTATTTTCCCAAAATATCGGAAACTAATTGATATAACAATACAATATTTTCAGCATTGCTTAATGCTATTGGGATCTTCAAACCAGCAGCAAAGTCTGGTTGATATCTTCCTCCCTTATGAAAATAACGGGGGTGGCTACCCTCTAATTTCATACAACTTTGTCAACGTCAGGATATGTGAACAATTTAAGACGGTGTATTGTGTAATAAGACCTGTGTGACGAAAAATGTCCTCTTGTTGCAACTGTCTAGGACCTATCGTTTTCGTGTAAAACCAACACAAAGGTTCGGTTGCTGCTACAGAGGACCAGGAAGGAACTGTTGGAAACGGAGGTACTATATTGTTTGAGACGTGCGACATAAGAGTGTGAACAAAAGTGGACATTTCTGTAACTAACAGTTGTATTATTGTTCACATATCATTTTGCAGAGTATTTCCTGTAACTTTTTTATTATTCCGATACCTTGCATAAATGCAATTTACGTACTGCGTCAATTTGTGATTCATTATGCTCGTACTTGTCTGAAAATGATACACCACTTGACATAAACAAACAATATCTTCAGCATTGCTTATGGGGGTCTTCAACCCTACCGCAATAGCTGGTTGAAAGCTACCAGTATTACCATAATACGTAGTAGGGGTGGCTACCCTCTAATGGCATAGAACGTTGTTACCATCGGGATATTTGAACATTTGGAGATGATTTATTAAGAAATTAGGTAATTCATAAGATATACTACTACAACGTTATCGTACAAGACCTCATTTATTACTTAGCTGCCTCAGGGGGCACTTGCTGCAAGACATTACATCAATAACATGCACCAATCTGTTTATGAATGCAATGTAGCAATATGGAACCACAGATGGCACCCAGGGCACATTTGTATGCGTATTCTTCCATACACACAGACCATGGCTCACGTCAGTCACAAGTCCAGTGAAACACGTGACCACGCCAACTGTCGACTCATGTATTGAATCAGTGTTGTCGGTAGTGCAACCGATGTTGGTTTAAGTTTGTGTTGCCGTCGTTGAAAGTACGTTTTCTGTGGAGACTGCAACAATGCCTGTTTATTCGTATCGTGAACAAGCGGACATGATTTTCATGTATGGTCGTGCCAACGGTGTTGGTAGACTAGCGAAGCGGTTGTATGGCGTTAAATATCCAAAGAGAACACAGCCAACGCATAAAACTTTGCTTCGTTGTTTCGCCGACTTGCAGAGACAGGAACAATGAATGCGAATACAGGTGATCGCGGGCGACCCATGACACGTCGTATCCCTCGATTAGAAGAGCACATCCTCGCCAACATTGACGCCGATGCAGGTGCCAGCGTCAGGAACGTTCTTGCACATTACATGTTGGCCACACAACAGTGTGGAGGGTACTTCATCAACAGCTCCTGTACCCGTACCATGTCCAGCGCGTGCAAGGCCTTGCGCCTGTCGACTATCCAGCGCGACTGACATTCTGCCAGTGGTTCATTCGCCTAAGTCAGATCGCAGCGTTCGTGGCATTCATTTTGTTTACAGATGAAGCAACATTTGGGAAGGATGGCATCACTAACTTCCACAACACTGATCAGTGAGCAGCCGAAAATCCACATGCGGTCACGTGTAGTCGACATAAGCAGCAATGTCGGATCAATGTGTGGGTTGGGATTGTGGCTGATTGCCCGGTGGGGCCGTATGTATTGCCACCTCGTCTAACAGGTGAAGTGTACAGGGACTTCCTCATCAATGCTTTGCCACCCTTATAAGAGGATGTGCCCGAGCTTGTACGCAGAAGGATGTGGTTCATGCACGATGGAGCTCCAGCACATTTTTGTCATAATGTACGCACTGTGTTAGATGCAACGTTTGATCGCAGGTGGATTGGTCGATCTGGTCCCGTTTCATGGCCCCCACGTTCACCGGACCTAAACCCGTTAAGACTTTTATTTGTGGGGCCATGTGAAGAGTCTTCTCTATTCAGCTCCGATAGACGATGCGGAGACGTTACGTCGCCGGGTATTTGAGGCATGTGGGACAGTTCGTGGCCAACCAGGCATTTTTGACCGTGTGCGCAGATCCATGAAGCGACGTGTTCGTGCATGTGTAGTTGAACGAGGTGGTCATTTTGAACATTTATTGTAATGTTTGTCTACATCGCGTAACAGAGCTGTATGAAACAGTAATGACTATGTAAGGTGACCCAGAATGGCCAGGACAAACATGTGCATGTTATTGATGTAATGTCTTGCAGCAGGTGCCCCCTGAGGGCAGCCAAGTAATAAACGAGGTCTTGTACGATATTGTTGTATTGGTATGTCTTATGAATTGCCTAATTTCTTAATAAATCATCTCCAAATGTTCAAATATCCCGATGGTAACAATGTTCTATGCCATTAGAGGGTAGCCACCCCTACTACGTATTGTGGTAAGGCTGGTAGATATCAACCAGCTATTGCGGTAGGGTTGAAGACCCCCATAAGCAACGCTGAAGATATTGTTTGTTTATGTCAAGTGGTATATCATTTTTCAGACAAGTACGAGCATAATGAATCACAAATTGACGCAGTATGTAAATTGCATTTATGCAAGGTATCAGTATAATAACAATGTTACAGGAAATACTCTGCAAAATGATATGTGAACAATAATACAACTGTTAGTTACAGAAATGTCCACTCATGTTCACACTCTTATGTCGTATGTCTCAAACAATACAGTACCTCCGTGTCCAACAGTTCCTTCTTGGCCCTCTGTAGCAGCAACTGAACCCATGTGTGCGTTTTACACGAAAACGATAGGTCCTAGACAATTGCAACAAGAGGACATTTTTCGTCACACAGGTCTTATTACACAATACACCGTCTTAAATTGTTCACATATCCTGACGTTGACAAAGTTGTATGAAATTAGAGGGTAGCCACCCCCGTTATTTTCATAAGGGAGGAAGATATTAACCAGACTTTGCTGCTGGTTTGAATATCCCAATAGCATTAAGCAATGCTGAAAATATTGTATTGTTATGTCAATTAGTTTCCGATATTTTGGGAAAATACGGTTTCAAAATTTGATATTTGGGGGCTCATAACTCCCTTCATAATACATTTAGGTAGATAGTGCATAACATGTTTTCGTCTTCTTTTTTCGAGAGGAACACGCATGCGAAGTTTGTCTCCCTATTTAAGAAACATTCTGTATAGGGAAAGAGAGAGCGAAAGAGTGAGATCGAGAGAGGGGAGAAAATGCAATGCATATATTAAAAATATAAGAATTCAATGATTTGTAACGTGATAAAAATTCCTCAGCTGCTTAGACATACCTGAACTGGAATAGAACCCGCCACCCCTGTGTTACAAACAGTGTTGTAGGGTGCTCGTTAAATTAATTAATTTTATAGTAATATAGTGTTATTTATAGTAGAAAATACAATCGCCGCTTGCGCTTCCTGGAGGCCGATTGCTCTGACACAGGTGGGAGCTAACCTGAGAGATGCTACGTACCACAAGCGTGAGCACCGGCTCGGGTATCGCTGACCATAACCACTCCGCCACGGCGACATTCAGCAGATTGTCTTCTACAATACTGCTTATATACACAACAATGTGTCCTCATGTCATAACACAGCTGTCTTAACTTGTACTGGAGGCTCACAGATGGCGGCCAACGTGCTAGCATTGTTGGTAAATGTCTGAAACACAACAGTATTTAGTAATTTTTGTTTGCACGTTTACAGTATTTTTAATAGTGTATAGCTGTTCTGAAATTTGAGTTTGTACAGTTTACCGAAATTCAGTGCACATAGAATTATTTAATGTCAGTGAGTGTTGCGTTGAAAGAATTCTACATATCACACCTGAACCGTTGCCTATGAGATTATAGAATACCTGTGCATGATAGCCGTGTTTATATAATCTACGAAGTTGCAAATTCTCTGCCAGGTGCAGTTTTTACACTGTACTTTTAACAGCATTTGAGTAGTGTTTATTTAGCGTGCCTTAATTTCGGATGTGATAACAGGTGAGAGAAAATAGTAGACACTGTTAAACTGTACATAATGCCATAAATCCTATGTTAGCTTTAATAAAGCATTATAGTTGAAATTATTATTCAAACTTATTAAAGTGAAGTGACCTGTCTACGTCTCTATTTTAAAGGTACAAAAGGAGTACTTAAAAATTATGTTTTAACTTTCTCAAGAGTAATATCATATATTCATCCTCCGTATACGTTTAACTGTGCATTGCATTTAAGATGGTATAAGGTAGAAGTAAAGCGCATACATAATTCATTCGTAATACGCAATGTTGCTGCCAAACGTCTTACACATTTTCCATCAATATATAACTACAACAGTTTAGCGTTCACACGAACGTCTTGTGATTACGAAGTGAAGAAACTATGGTTATTTTTTCACGAGTTTTACTTATACCGATGATAAGCTTGTAAATACACGACTACAATTATTTTAACTTGTAGCATAACTAACAAAAAACCGTTACAGCTTCGGGAACTAGAGCGAGGGAGTGTGATATCTGCAAAAATTAAAGAGTGGATGTGTAGAAATATTTGAACATTATGTAATGGTAGTAATAAACTTTTGTAATATAACCTATTTATAATATCTGCTAAAGGTATTAACACTTACTGCATATATTATAATATTCTGAGAATTAGAACGTAAAAGTGAATATTGTACAGTAAGTGAAAGAAAATTATCTCACGTAGCCATGTTTATGCTGCGAATATTGATCGGTACCGGAATAAAGGGGTGGGGGAAACGGGAGATCTCCGAGAAAACCCGCAGACCAGCGGTAACGCCCGACACGATTCCCACATGCGATAATCCGTGGACCGACACAGCCGGGTATCGAACCTGGATCGTCTTGGTGTGAGGCGAGTGATCTGACGTCTGCGCCAGCCGCGGATCTTAGAGTGGATGGCGACGTTGAAACGCTCATCTAATGACACATCGCCTTAACGAGCCAAGCAACGTGCAATTACCGCCGAGCCATTCTTACTACGGTGAACTTGAGCCGCGTCTAGTACGCTGTGGTCATTATTAGAACTGTAGGCGGCCTCATTGTGTCGACTAGTCAAGTCACCAGTTGCTCTGCGCCGCTTCTCCATTCCATGTGCTGCTATTCTCATATTGATGTCTGAATATCTGCTCAGTAATAGTTGAGCATCCTTCCTCGCAATATGGAAGTTCTTCCACGTCGGAACAAGTAAATATGAAAACTTAGGTGCGGCAGCTGGAGGAGGATGGCAGGCTAAGGAACTTGTTCAGAGAAATTCGCAAGATTTGTGTCGTGTCTACAATAGCCTATATTCCCTTCCCTCATTGTCGGCGAAATATTGCGTGTTTCAGTTCTGGTCTTCTTTATATGGTTACATTGTCTTACCTTCGTGACTTGTATCTGCTTTTGTATGTTCGTAAAACTGTTAAGGCGGACTTAACAATGATCCGTCTCGCCCGTCAGTCGACCGTCCGTTCGTCAGTCACGTGACCTTCAGCCAATCAGAAGGTTCCAATATTTCCATCCGTCCGTCCGTCGAAAGCTTGGCAAGTTTTAACTTTTGACGGGCGACGGATGAAAACACAGCCTTCTAAAGATGGCGGCGATTGTTCCAACCGTTTCATATTAATAAGAAGGCTGTGAGGTTATTTTATTTTATATTTTTTCTTGCTTAGTACTGCAAATTCATTACTTTAAAATAGGATTGAGATAATTTTGGAAAACGGAGAACATTGAAATACTGAGATACATTTTTTATTTGCATAATAATTTCTCAATTTAAAACGTAAATAATTTTACTAGTAAATATTATGCTCGCAAAATTTGTGTTTGATGAAAAACAAAACTTGCACTTATTAGCAGCCATAGGTTAATGAATAAATTCGTAAAAATAAAAAAAACTGTTGAGGGGAATTTGTTTATGCCCCACAAAAGTTTTCTGTTTGTACATTGGTAACATTGCACGTGGGAGGAATAACGACGGATGACGGATTGTTGTAAATCGCTAGCCATGTAGACGGACCGTCGACGTGCGGACGGGCGGACGACTGACGGAAGCGGCGGATTATTTTAAGTCCGCCTTTACCCTATTTGATAAAGCCAACGAGAATTAAACTAGTTTAACATCTGAAATCTACGACTGGTCTACAGATATCTATGACATGTCAGACAGTTATCATCCAGTCATGTATGTTGCGAAGGACTGCAGGGTTTTCAAGGGCATTGGCTAGAGACAATCTATGATGCAGACTACGACATTCTATGCCAATAAGAGATGTCAAGCGAACATATATATAATAGCTTGAAGTCTAGCCTGCTGTTCTGAAAATAATGCGAATTTTGCACATCCATACCCATACAGCACGCCTGGTTGCAAAAACGTTGCTGCTACGTTGCATTGTTTCAATTTGGTTGCGAGCCTGTTTGAAACGTTGTGTCAATGTTGCAAATGTTGTCAATGTCGCAGGAATGTTACTGTGAAATTATTTGTCTGGCTGTAACGTTGTAGTAACGTTTCAGATGGCCATATACTATTGAGTCAAAATTCTTTCGTTATTAATACATCCAAATTTGACAGTAACTGCGTTTTTAATGTGATTATTGGTTTTATTCAGTTATATTTAATCATATTATAATTTAATGTA